>RJWM01016750.1:0-44675 GCA_004363535.1 Dasyprocta punctata
CTTGACATCTTTCAGGATTTTGGAACTATCCAGCTCTTTATTAGCCTTCTAAAACTTTTTTCAGTTCAAGTTTCTCAGAGTTAGTTGCTAATTTTTGTCACCTTACTTTTACACCTGTTATATTTGTTTTCTTTTTAAATTTTCAGATAGCATAAATATTTATTTCAAAAGTAGTAGCTTCATTGCTTTTAGAATATTTGTAGAATATGATCACAAAGTCAGAAACAACTCTACAGTAATAAACCTTTTTAAATTTAGATTTACTTCATTTCTCCTGTCTCCATATCTCAGTCTTAATAGTTCTTTACTTTCTCCCAATACATAATTTATTTTTATGTGAGATATTAATATGCATATTGCATCATAACCTGATTTTCATAAATATTTCTCATAAGGCTATTAAATGTTCCTTTAGCGATTTCATACCAGATGCACAACATTTTCTTGTGTGAATCAACTGTAATTAATGCTAAGACCTTTTTGTCATTCAGACAGCATCTTTTTCTGATTTATACAATTCTTTATATAATTACGACTACTTCTACTTCCCATTGTTTTGTCTTTTGCCCAGGTAGTTCTCTGCTGAGTACCCTATGCACAATGAACATCATTTGCACTGTTCAGCAGTCTGTTAGTCCAGGCAATTTAGCTTTTTCTATACATACCAAGTGTTGTAGCTCCCTAGCTTGAAAAGAGAGCAAAATGTAACCAGCTCATTCACCCATAGGGCAGCTCTCTTGTCCCAGAATCTGTAGCTTTTAATTCTCTCAATCAGTCAACTCTGCCCTGATATGGCTTTCCAGAAAAAGCAAATTACACAGGCAGGCTGCATGGATGGATACTGGCAGCATCACAGACAGGGATGAGCCCTTTGGCAGATAACCTTCCTGGAATGGAGAAAATGGCAAGGGAGAGGCTATTCTCACATCAATGCTTTTCTGGCTTCTTCTCTGGAGGAATCGCATCACTCAGAGCCATGTATGGTGCATAGATTTACTCTGAACTTCAATACCCAAGTTATCTACTTATCTGAAATAAAACTTAGGACATTTGTTTTATTCACCAAAGCATAGATTCTAAAATAATTCAATTTTTTCTTGAGCTTGTTAGCAGACTTAAAAATGTTCTATGATTGAATCCTAGATCATTTTGTTGATGCTTCAAGTTACAGAGACTAATATATTATTTAAACAGAAAAATCTGTTAATAGTACTCATACATTTCTGAGTTGAATTATTTTATGTTGGATTTGAGGTGAGAGTACCTAAAAACCTTATGAAAGATTTATAAACCTCTTTATTAATGTATGGCTTTTAAAATTCCTTAAGATTCATTCGATAGAAAACATGAATTCTTAAGGATTGATCAATTTTTTGGGTCTGTCTAACATTTATTCTTGAATCTGATTTAAGCTCCAATTCTAATCAAACTTCAATTTAGTACAGTATGAGCAAGATTGTAAGTCATTTTGACAGCTAATTGTAACAGGCAGGTATGTGGGTTATGTGTGGGTGGGCAGTATGGGGTGTTAATAAAAATAAATTCTCAAAAACTAGGTTAGAGTAGGTCCTACCTTATCTTGTGATGTTCGAACTGAAACTGAGGCCCTGTAGTTAACGTTGAGTTCAAAGACTAATTGGGACCCATTCAGGAAACAATATGGTAAAGATTTAAAGTCATGATTCATGAGGAACTGCCTAAAGCAGGGACGAGGAACAGAGATGAACATAACAGTCTTCAAATACTTGAAAGGCTGTTCTGTTCAATAAAATTTGTTCTGCATAGCCACAAGGGATTGAGCTATTGGTGGAAATATAAGAAAACGTTTCAACTCAATAAAGGAAAGGACTTTGTAATAAAGTACAGTGTTGGTTGTGAACACTTTGAAAATTTATATTGTGGCTAAAAGAAAGGTTCCTAAGTTTATGTGCATTTAAAGAAATGTGTGTAGGGGGGAGTGGAAATACAAGGGAAGTCTGCACCATCCTCTCTATCTTTTTGTGAACTTCAAAGTGCTCTAAAATAGGAAAAAAAATTACAGAGTAAACACTGTGTTTTCAATAATAACTATTAAACACAGAGACTTGAATAGAGAATGGAGTTTTAGAATCATTGAAAGGAGATTTTGATACTTTCAATGGACACAGCTAACCAAGAATCTTTTGAAGAATACTTCATTTATTTCATGCGAACAGGATAAAATGTGAATAGTTTAAGAGATGAAATAAATCGATTTAATTATGCCGAACTATGGGGTAAAAGTGGAAAATAATTCATTAGAAATATTAGCTTCAAAAACTTAATCTAAATCTCCTTCAAATATTTTTTATTAAAAACTGTTTCGAAGCCGGGCGTGGTGGCGCACGCCTTTAATCCCAGCACTCGGGAGGCTGAGGTGGGAGGAGCGTTGTGAGGCCGGCTTGGGCTACAAGGAGAGCGCAAGGTCGGCCTGAGCTACATAGTGCGACCCTACCTCAAAAGACCAGGGCTGGGAATTTGGCTCAGTGGCTTGAGCACCTGTTTGATAGGCACAAGGTTGTGAGTTCAATCCCTGCTACCGCAAAAAAAAACCTGTTTTGAGTGAACCTATTTGCAATTACCTTTATTATTCACTTCATACGAGAACTTCCTTTTTTGCCATGATACTAACATTTTTAACAGAAAAATCATACATTTGGCCGAGTAATTTAGTTAGACATTTCAATGAAATTAAATTAGAGAAAATCCTGGCTATGCAGATGGGTCCTATACCAGGATTTCAAAACTTGTCTGACAGGTTCCACTAGAGAGCTGAGCCACTCTACATTTACAAAATCAACAGCTGAAATCTGAGTCTCTCACTGGGGTTCTTTCCCTGTAGCTTTTTTCAAGATTTTTTTTTTTAGCATGTTCTACCATTTAATTAAAATAAAACTAGATCTCATTTAGCATAGAAGTGTCTGATGAAAATCTAGAATTATATGTCTCTATTGAAATAGAATAATTAAGTGCTTCTAAATGAACATTTAAACAATCACAGGTCCTGTCCTTATGTATTTGGGAATTTTAATAAACACATACAGAATTTGAGAAGGGAAGCAGAGAGTAAAACCCTTAAAATTGTCATAAACATAACTGCTATCTTTCACAGCATCTGATACTATCTTTTTTTTGTTTTGCAGCACTGGGGATTGAACTCACAACCTCACACCTGTCAGACAGGCACTTAAGTCACTGAGCCAAACTCCCAGCCCTGGTTTCTTGAGGCAGGGTCGCACTGTGTGGCTCAGGCCGGCCTTGTGCTGGCGTTGTAGCCCAAGCCGGCCTCGAACTCACAATGCTCCTCCTACCTCAGCCTCCCAAGTGCTGGTATTAAAGGCGTGCACCACCATGCCCGGCTTTGATACTATCTTTTTAAAAATATCTGTGGAAGCAAGGAGAGTCAGTTTTAGCATCAGTGTAATCGAAATAGGATACAAAAATCTTAAAATAATTTCAAAATTCTGACTAGTATAAATAGAAGGAATACTTCTAAGTTTACTTAGTCAAAATTTGTTGTTGTCAATATGAGAAATAATAGACAAGAATATAGAAATGAAATACATAGATGAATATAGTAATCAAATAAGACAGAAATTTTGACAATTTCAAGTGATAGTGTTGGGGCACAATTATTTATTTATTTAGTACCAGGAATTGAACTCACGATCTTGCACTTCCAAGCAAGTGCTTGAACTGCTGAGCTAAATCTCCAGCTCTCGGGGCACAATTATAATGTAAGAATATTTGTGTAAAATAGCAAACTCATAGGCATTTCATGATCAATTAGAGGTCTCTGACCAAGTTACTGTTCTTCTGTTTCTGCTAAATTTAATGGACCTCGAGGGTGTCTACAGCCCAGCTGCATACCTCTGATGAGCACTGAGTCACAGGAATTATGATAATTCCTGTTTCAAGACTAGCCTTCCTGTCAATATATGACTCAGTGTATGCAACCAATTATGTAACATTTTTCACTTGCTTTGTACCTCCCACTTATAAATTCTATATAAACTACACTTTTCCTAAATTTATCGCTGTTGCTTTTGTAGAATTATCCTGCAACAGTTCGCTAGTGGAAAGATTAAATGCTGCCTTCATATCTCCTTGGTGCAGAAAGTCTTCTTTTTGGTTTGACTTGGCTCGAGAATTTTCCCGCAACAATAGGAAAAGTTGTTTGGAATGTTGGGCAACTAACAGCAAATGAAAGAACATTTTGTGTTTTAGCAGTGCTGGGCATTGAACATAGGTTTTGGCATATTCCAGGCAAGTGCTCTATCACTGAACTATGTCCCCAACCTTAAAATAACTTCTTTGTCATTCATTGCTACATGTCTTTATTTTTTTGGCCCAATTTCCTTCTCATCCTCTTCTAGTCTTTATCAGTAAGGTTAGATATTTTATCCTGTGGTTTCTAACTTTGTGGATGCTTCAAAGTCACTCATTGGGTTTTTAATATTGCTTTTGCGGTTGTACTACTATAGACAGGTGAGATACATAAAAATTAATGTGCAGTCAGAGAAGGACTGGGCTCTTAAGGAAGTCAGCACAGTAGATGAGACCCACAAAGACTGTGGCTGGAGGTGAACCTAAAGAGAGCCAGGGCTCAAAATGGGGACACAATAGCTAGACCTGTGAGTTTCCCTAGAGATGGAGAGGAATTTGAGATTATATTCTTATTAGCACCACCTTGCCCACTGAGTCCAGATAGGCTTCAGATGCGTAGGTGGGTGACCAGAATCTCTGGACCCATCCTTTTCTAAGAATGTCTGCTTTTTACATATGTGCTTGGTAAATGACTTATTTCCCTATTGGATCAGCATTAGCAAAGCCACTAAGTTTGTGATCCTATAGGTTGCTTGCTTGACCCACATTTTACTCACATTGTGGTTTTGTTGTACAAATTATGCCTGACAGACAGCCTCAGTGGCCACTTGGGATCCTTTCCAAAAATCCAGAAGCTACTCTTCTCCTTATCTCCAATAAAGCTCTCCTAACTGTTTCTTTGGTTCACACTTCATTCCTTGATATTATGAGGTCAAGAACTTGGCACCTCTGACATGGTTGGGGGTTTGGGAGTTATTTTTCCCATTGCACTACCTCAAACCCATTGAGGAATCAGGAAATTTGAGTTTAAAAAATTCTGCTGCTGCATTTGTAGCACTGAGCTCAGAATTAAAATAACACAAACTACATATCTTTCCTAGAGAATCAACCCCTAACTTCTAATCTACCTGGCTCCAATCACCACTTCAATCTTTGTAAAATATATTTCTGATACCACCATCCTATACTAAAGCCTTCAATAGCTCATAAACGATTTCCTCTCTGTCTTTCATAGGAAATTATTGTAATCTTTCAAGTTGAAGCTCAAAAACCATTTCTTTCAAGATGATGCCCACTTTTACTACTTTTGATGAAAGTCAAAATGTTATCCCTTCAGTCTTATCCATGCAACACTTACAATGTTCTCTTTTGTATTGTGATTATCTGTACATATACAATATCAGCATATTGTACATAGATCAGCAACTGTGAGAATTAATGCCTGAATAAACAAAAGACTCAGAATTAAATTAAGATTTTTGAGTAGAACAAACAAGAAAAGTTTTTCTGGGTATGGGTATTGAACCTAGGGCTTCCCAAAAGCTAAGCACATGGTCCACCATGGAGCAACAGGGGTCCTCAGCCACAGTAAATATTCTTAATACTGCATTTGGGCAGCATGTGTCTTTAAGAAGTCTTAAAATTACATAAACTATGTCAAATGAGCCTCAGAGCTGTAATTCATATTCCTATTTAAACTTATGTAAATGAGGACATTAAGATGGAAACATATATATTTATAACATACATCAATAAAAGAAAACAAATTACTGTATAATCTGTTGCTTAACTCACTAAAGAACTTGCTGGTTAAGGCATATCAAAATAGTTGATGCAGAGGTCAAAGGGTACTAGCCCTATGGATTGAAGGTACAAGCCAGGAAGTAGACATTTCTTTTCACAGTGTTTCTAATTTTCAGTTATACACTTGACATTAGCACAATCTCACTCATCTTTCCACCCACAAAGGTAGTTTCCACTATCTTCACTATAATTCCTACTTCTCCAGTTTTAAAAATCCACAGTTATCATTCAAATACTTCTTTAAAAGCTTAATTATGTATATACATATATATCTAACATATTATAATATAAATATTGCATATATATTTTTTCCGAAGAATTTGGTTGTGATAGATTTGATAGGTGATCAAAAGAATAATTACTTGAAAATTAATGTCTTTTGAGTTCTTTTAAAAAAGTCATACACATTTTCTTACTTAAAACAATAATGTTGTGTGATAGGTCAAAATTATCATCTGTACTTTGAAAGTGAAGAAATTAAAACTCAATATAATTAGCTAATTTTCCCAAAATAAATTCAATTTAGAGTGATCTCCAACATTCTGGGTATTCTTAAAGATATTTAAATTGATTGTGACTCCCAGAGGCACAATTAACTCTTTGGGTAGGAAAAAATCATTATATACTTCCAATCTCCCCATGTATGTGACTAGTGAGATGTAAACTTACTTTGTTCAGCATCTCCATTACTGGCTAATAGGTAGACTTCAGTTAGTTTGGACTTAATCATTTCATGAATCTGCCATTAATTGTCAAATTAATCATATATTTTATTAGTTCAGATAAATATTGCAAAGGATTTGACTCAAAGGAAGCTAAAACAAAACAACACAACAAGAAAATTCAACTTATACTGCAGAGGTCTATTTAGAATTTTTCAAAGCAAGGAATGAAGGAGGAATTCTACATTTTGTAACAAATATTACTATCATCCAAGGAAATGTTTAAACAGCCAGGAAAATTGTCATGGTAAAACATTTATGTGTATATGACTTTTCAAATCATTGTGAGATCTAGAGAGGACATACACAGAGTTCCTGAACCACTAAAAAAAAAAAAAAAAAAAAAAAAAAAATCTAAAATTGCATTCAAAATTAGATGCTTGTTTTTTGAAGAAATAATAGTTTTTCAAGCTAACTTTCTTTTCAATGATTTACCAATTAGTAGACAAAAATGAGTGTAATTGACTTAGATTAAAATTATCTAACATTTCTTAGTATTAGGTTTCACAGTGAATGTCAATGGATACAAATTGAATATGATTAAACATTATTAAAAAACAAAAGAAAATTTTATACGCAAATCTTATACATAAAGAAAAAAGAAATAACATTTAGAATCTGATTCCTTAAAATTGAACTCCTATGAAAGCTTCATATGCAACATTTAGATAATTGTGTACATTTTCTTATGAAAAGATTGAGATGTTCTATGTCATCTAAGAATAACTCAACAACACCTGATAACAGCAAATAAATTTAAAATGATTTTACTCTACAATTAAAAGTAAAATTTATTTTTTCAGTATTATATAAGTACATTTAAGTATGTTTGTAACATATTTTCATTCAATGAACACACTCGTTTGTCTTTATCAGTCTAGAGCATATGTTAGAAAACACTGATTATTGCAAGGTTCTTCCCAGTGAGAACTTGTAGACAGATAGCTACAAGGTAATCATAAGTACGTTAGCATTATCTTTTACCTACATAGTATTTTGTACTTGAATGCTCTACCAACACGTGATGCCTATTCAGGCAGTAATTATAATTTTACTTTTTAGAAATATTGCCCCTTTGAAGTACCTTATTTGTATATCAGGTCTTTTTCCCATGCATGGGAAGTTCTCTGCTATTACTTCTGTAAATAGTCTTATTATTTCATTTGCATTGACTCCTGCTTTTTCACTGACACCTAGCACTCTTAAATTATTTTTCTTTGTATCATCTTGCAGCCATTAAATCATTATTTCCTGGTTTCTTATTATTTTAAAAGATCTTTCCTTTCACAGTTACTAGCTGCAAACCTGTCTTCAAGGTCTGAAAGTTTATCTTCAATCTCTTTCAACTGATTTTGCCAGCTTTCATTGGAGTTTTTAATTTCCTGGATATCTCTTTGAATCTGTTTCATGCATTCTATATCTCTTATATTGTTCATTCAAAGTTTCCCTCAGTTTTCTACGTTTCTCTATTTTTTTAATCCATGTCTTTTTCAGATATGCTCAGCAATGATTTTATTAGGTTTTTCATTTCTTCTTTTACCTGAGATAGCATTTCTGATCTAATTTCTTTAATAGCTTCATGAAGTTGTTTCTTTACATTGGTTGCCAACACTTCAGAAACTTCAGGTGTGCAACTTCCAATCTCTTCCATATTTATATCTGCTGGACTTGCTCTGCATGAGTTGGAGGCCAGAGACTGCCTTTTGCTTTTCCATCTTGACATTTTCCTCAGTTCTTCCAGGCAAGTGGGTTGTGGGGTCCCAGTCACTTCCCATGTTGGCTGTCCACCCACAGTGCAGGGGAATGTGTCAGGCATCTGGATTTCTCCTATGTTAGGTTCCCAGAGTGGTGGTGGGGTACAGGGCTGGCTTCTCCAGACATGCACAGCTACTCCAAGGCTCCCCTGATGGTGGTAGGTACATGGTAGCTTGGCTGGCTGGTTCGCCCCACTGGAACAGGCTACTGGCCCCTGATGGCTGCTGGAGGGCTCATAGTGGTGTTTAGATTCAGTTTCTTCTTCTGGTGTTCACAGTTCTCTGCTAATGTCTGTGTTGCATCCCAGATATGTGTTGGGTATGGACCTGATCTTGGCATCTGTGTGCATCTGTGCACAAAGCTGTTTTCCTGGGTCTTGAGGTTCCCTTCAGTTTACATTCTAACAGCTGACCTGCCCTGCGGGATGCAATAGGTGAGGGCCAGGTCACAAATTCACTAACTTCAAGTGGGCCCATACTCCAGGATGGAATGGAGGGGCACAGAGTGCAGATGCGCTGTCTTCCCACAGGTCCACCCTCTGGGATCTCCCATTGGTTATTGAGTCTTGAGAATAATACCAGTAAATAATGCCTTTCTGTTATATTCAATTAAAAAATGATATCTAATTATTAAAATTAACAACATCTCTTTAGTTTTAGATTATCATAGAGATTCTACAATAGTCTGTTAAACTTTCTCCTCAATCTTGCTGTCTTCACCAACACAACCCTACTTGGCCTTACAAAGTATCACACCAGTTTTCTCAAACTTATTCTTTTCAACCTTATCTTTATTCTGATGCAATTTTTCTCTTTCAACAGTTTAAGTGCACTTGTCATTATTTCTTAATTTCATTTTTCTAATTAGCAGCTAGCACCTAGTACAGTACAGAATAAGCACTAGCTACTCATTCCTTAAATGGAGGAAGGAAAGAAAGAAAAGAGAAAAGAAGTAAAAGAAAGAAAAATGGAGTTAAAATATAGTAATGTATCCATATGCATTTTTGTGATGTCTCACAAATGACTACTGATACTTAGTATTTTATTCTGTATATTATCTTTCTTGTAGCTCCCAATTCTAAACTGAATATTTTAAATGTTATAGAGGAAACTTACAAAAATATCATAGGCACTCACCCAGGAAGTCATGCATATGAGGTCGGACACAGATGTCATCAATTATGTTGTACCTACAATCTTGTAGAAGACTTTATGGTCTATTAACACAAAAAAGAAATTACGGCAAGCCAATATTCACCATATTTAGTACTTTAATCAAGTGGACAGAATGAGGCAATGGACTCTCTAGGATTTCATCACTAGGTGTAGACTACAGTAAAGAGAATAAGAGAGCAATCCAAAAGACTTTTCTCAGGAATTAAGTCATCACACTTCCCTGAAGATTTACCAACACTGTAATAACAAAATCCAGAAGGCCAGACTTGTCCATAACTATTTCCATTTTTAACTTCCACTCACTTCTAGTGCATCACCGCCTCCCCTCCTGCCATGAACCATTACCACTTCTGGTTCCATAAGTCCCTTCAAGCAGCCTTTTGACTTCCTCACTGACTTTTGTGCCACTGAATCTAATTTTTCAGTTTTCATATGATCTCACAGAGCTTTCTGATACAGGAAGTGTCTTCTCTTCCTCTTAAAGCATGGTTTCCTCAAGTCTCCTGTCACGTATTTGCCTTACTTTACCCTTCCCCGGTCTCAGTTCCTTCTTTGCCACCTCCAGTCTTATTCTTGTGTCCACAGACATGAAATGGTGGAGTACCCCATGTGCAGTCTTAGACTCTGCCTCTTTTTTTTTTTGTATACTCTCCCTTCCACAGCTTGAATTATGATCTGGACGCAAACAATTTCTTCTGTGTTCTGAGCCGATATATTCAATTTCCTATAAGACATTTCTCTTACGATTTATTTCCAAGCAGACATTCATGTCTAAAATCAAATTCACAGCCTTCCCACACACTCAGTGTGTTTTCTATCTCAATGAGTAACACCCACATCTGTCTACTTGGACAAGCCTGAAAACTCATCTTGACAACAAACTAATCTATCTACCTCCACCTTTCTGCCCCTTTAGTCTACTCACAACACTGAAGCTGGGGTTGACAATTCAAAATGAAAATCTGGTCACTTTTTTCCTTTGTTCAACACCTTGTCGCGGGCTCTCATCACTTTTAAACAAATCTTCAACATGACCTAAAAGGCCCTACATGATCTGACTATCTCTACTCCTTTTATCGTTTTTTTCTTTTCTTTTCTTTTTTTTTTTACTCCATGCTTTCCCTCATATACACAGCTTTAGAACATATTGGCTCCTTCAGTCTTTTGTTTGCTCTTTCTCAACAATTTGCTTGGGTTATTTCCCCTCTGTTCATCAAGTGGTAACTTTCAGTCTGTCCTTCAGGTGTCAGCTTGTGTACCTTACTGAGGCCTGAATTCTCCAATAAGATCACATTGACTCAGTAGGTGCTTTTGGAACACTACATAGCCTAACTTTAATAATATTTTGCAGAGTTTTAACTTTACATTTCTTGTGATCATTGTCTAATTACTCTCCTTTTCTTCTTCTGGACTGCAATTTTCATGAAAGCTTTCTTGATTTTATTCCCATTTGTTTCCAATATGCCCAGGAAATCAATAAGCACCTGTTGAATGAATGAATAAATGAGTGTTTGTGGTTTGAATTGGATAGGTACACAGACATCCAGGGACTTAAGCTGAGATGAAATCAATAAGAGGGACAGGAAAAATCCCTAAGCCATTTTCTTTGACACCTAGAGTCTAAACAAGTTAACCCAGATGTAATCTCAGGCTTTAGACAGATATTGAACAGCTGGGAAATGAGACACTGAGTATGTGATTAAGGAACAGCAAGCTCTAGACAGGACGATCAGAGCTTAGGTTCATCCTCTTGCTTATTTAATTAATAATTCACCCATTTACCTAACAAACATTAATTAAACAACTGCCATGAACCTTGGTCTATGCTACACATTTTGGCTACTATACGGTGATAACTACCCTTAGGAAGATTGAAGTCTGCAATGATCTGGGGAGGCATATGACTAACAAAAATATTAGGCTGAATACATGTGAATAGAGGAGGAAGGATTCAAATAACATTGGAAATTGTCCTGGGGTACCAGTAGTACTGATATAAAATTTTATTAACTATTTTCTTAAAGAAAAAGCATATTTATCAAAAATTAAAATAATATTCTATGTGTGATATTTAACTTTGGAGACAAAGTTAATGATGTACCAACAGCAAAACAGCTTATATTGAAGTAGATGTGTTACTAAAGTAGTTTGGTAATGGTAATGTTCACAAAAATAGGTATAATATTGACATAATTATTGTTTACATTTTTCCATCATGGAAGACAACAAAGACCAAATCTTTGTATGTATCTATGAGATAAGTTTGAAAACATAATGAATGTTTAAATTAAAAAATTACTACGTTAAAGATACAATGTCATTAATCTACCTTGAAATACTTCCCTTCCCTTCAAATGTACTTATCCCATCTTCTTGCCACTTTTTGAAGCAGTACTGAAAATCCTCTTCTGTGTGTTTAGTTGCCTTGACATCCTGAACCAATTCAAAACATTTAGCTTTCATGATCTTTTTGACTTTGGTGAAGAGCCAGAAATTGTATTGTGTCAGATACAGTGACTATGGTGGATGGTGACATGCCAAGTTTCTACTAGCCTGCCTTCCTACTGGATGCTACTCAGCAGCAGCATTCCTATATTTTTGTCCACATCCTGTAAAGACATTCATGAAAGAGCATTCACAGAACTGCTTCAGAAAGTAGCAAGAATGGTGGGAAAATGTGTTTGAAGCAAGGGGAGTATTTTATGGGGGATTAATGCCGATGTGTCTTTTACTGTAATACATTTTAAAAATGCAAACAATTACAGTATAGTTTGATCATATTTCATATGTCTATCCCCACCTGGGCTTAAATGGCACAAGGACACTGTTTTAAATGGTTGCAACTATGTATGATTAGAATGCTTATTCTAACAATAATGGGGGACTAGAAGGAGAAAATATATATGCTCCTGGGTCCCGCCTCCCATGTGTAAAAGGTAAACTTGTATTCATAATTTTTGTTGCAATTAGAATTTAATTACAATCTTAAGAGTAGAAAGAAACTATATTTCCTGAAAAATTGTAAAGAAGGTATCAGAAAAAAGTTTCATGCTATCATTTTTACTTGAAGCACAAGGCAACAAATTGATAAAGCAACTTGGAAGAAACTCACCCTAAGAGTTATTTTTTAAATGAATGGCTGATAAGAAACATGACAAATTGAATCTCAAAAAGACACTGAACTAATTGTGCCTGTATATAAAATAATCACTCACTTTGAAATATTTGCAATAATAAACATGTAAATGAGAGCATGGAACATGCATAGAGGCTAGGGAAAAAGAGAAATATATTTATTCAGTGCTATAACATTAACATAGACATTTTTGGATAGGAAAAATCATTACATGTCCAGAGAGGAATAGGAAATGTCTGATAAAATGCAATTTACATGTCCTCCTGCTCCTGCAGGAATTATGAAGTTTTGGTTGATCAAAATGATCTTCCGTAAGTGTATTATGATTTGATTCTTAAATTAATTCTTTATGAAATTGTAAAACAGATATAAGAATTCTAGGAACTTATCAATGTTAAATGAAGTAATAAAACTGATTTCTGTAAATGACTGGTCAGAGCGCAAGCTTACCTTCGAGATTCTCCTAGGAGCCAAAATAGTAGATAATGCCCTCTCCCTTCTCTTGAGTACTTTTCACACATTTTAATTATAATTTTTTCTCCAGTCTCTTTTATTTACAGAGGTAATAAGAGTTACAACATAAGGTAAACTGGAAATAATGCCAAAGAAACATTGATGCATGGCACAACTGTGTTTTAGTGATTAGGGAAAAATATTTTGGCTTTGAGCTCTGATGAGTTGAAGGCAATGATTGACAGATTCTAGTCCAAGAATGAACTCTGAAGTTTTGCTCATTTTTTTATTTTTGACATGTGTAATTACCACAAGTAACTGATGCTATGGCTTGATCTTATTTCTCAGGAGTTGGACCCTATGAACTGAAGATAGAAACTTGATATTTTGAAATAACACAAGCAGTATACATAGAAAACACATCAATGTTGAAATTCCGCAATTTTAAGACTAGTTATTTCAAAAAGAAGAATGAGGTAATAAAGATTGTCTCTGTCCCTGGAAATTAAAAATTCCATGAACATTAGTTGATTGAGTAAATGTCACATAATTTCATAGACTGTAGATAAGAGAAAGCATGTTAATGGAAATGAAGCTATATTCCCCAAGCTGAACTGCTAGCTAGTAAACAGGCATTTTTAAACCCAGAAAGTCCCTGACAGATTCTTTTCCTGGAGTTTCAGAAACTCTGACTTTCTGTTAGTTTCCAGGGGCACAGATAATTTATATATATATGTATATATGAGTGCATGTCTTTCTATTGTAAACAGGAAAATGAGAAAAAAAGAATTTTCCAAGCAACAACAAGGCTGCTGGTTGAGCAATTCTAGGTATTTCCAACAATAGGAAGTGGTTGGGGGAAAGATTTCCTCACCTCTGTACCGGAACGGTAATTAAAATGACTCCTTGCCTTCAAAGGATAAAGCAGAGATGAATCAGTGTTTTGCATAAGCAGTCATCTTAATCATTTTGCTTCTAGTAAGTCTGAGGAACTTGTGGATTTGATGGTGTTTTTCTGGCTGTGAGGTACAGGCTAGCTCACATTTTTATTTCATTTGACAAAATAAAAAGTAGCTTCATGACAGTAATAACTGGGAGGCAGATTAGAGTGTTTGACCTAACAACATATGGCATTTTACATTTTGGCTTCAGACAGCACATCTTTTGAGACTTCCATCAGTACATAAAAGGAGAATTTAGTATTTAATGTTCTAATAAGTATGCAACTCTTGGAAAGAAGAACTGCTTTGAAGATGTAAATCTCTCAGCATCTTTACCTAAACTTGATCACTTTGGTTTGCTGCAGGAACTCAATCTCTTGTTCTTTCATTAGAGAACTGATGTTACAATAAGATATTTTGTAATGTATTTTGGTCTGATGTATTTTCATATAACTCAACTGACTTTTCCACACTGTGTCTGTGGTGGTGATGATATTATCAAGCTACAAAAATGAATCTATTTTATGGGGTAGTTTTGATATACATCACATTTTGACAGAAAGAGTAAATGAAAGCTTTGAATTCAATTTTCTGCTCTACCATTTACAACACTGTGAACTTGGATATTTTGTTTTCTTCTGTTATAAGTGTAACTCTTAAACCTAAAGCATGAGAATACTTCACTGATTTTATGAAGTAATGTACATGAAGTACGTGTCCTAGACCTGTGCTAGAGGCTCCTGATAAATGTTAATTTTTCTTATAATTGTGCATTTCCATAAATGTATGTGTTAATTAATACAAACAACAGAATCTCATCTTTAATTTACATCAAAACATTATACAAGTAGGTATTATTAAGATGTTAGAATTAAGCTTTCTCATGTGCAGTTATGAAGTCTTAATTATGGCATGAAAGAATGTAAAAACAGCATTTTAGTGAAGAGATGTTGGACTGAGATAGGAGATTTATCAATAGGACCGACAGATACCGCCCACTTGGCAGAGAGAAGATGTAGATAGAATACTACTTTGGGTTGGCAGATCTCTGGTCATTTCCCATGCTAAGATCCTTCCAGTACAAGCATGATCTGCATCAAGACAGGCAGGAGTAATCCTCTCCTTAGTGTATTTTACACAAGTTCAGCACTATCAGGATACCCTTCATGCCTTCCATACTAGTTACTGTATGGTTCGGTGGCTTGTAGACAACTCACACTTTTGCTGGTAGTATTATGCTCTTTCTCCCTTTCCCTTTACCACAGCCCTTTACTGTGTGACCTAATAAATTTTCTGTTCTTTGGTATGGCTCTCTGCTTCCTCTTATTACCATGTAAATTCCCTGTAGACTGGACATCTTTCTCTGTTTTGTTCACTAATAAATCTTTGCCACTAGGAGTCTGATACTTGGCAGGAACTTGTAATTATAGTATTGGTTAAATATTTGTGTGAATTCTCACGAGGAAATACATTTTATATTAGATTATCTTCTATTATTTTGTATAGTCACACAAATGCTTACAATAAAATCAATAGCAAATTTATATGATGAGAATTTTATTTTGTTTTATAAAATTAAGATTTTAATATTTGAACATGAACAAATAAATCTATTAAAAGAAGCATCACATATAATTGTATTTGGTAAGTATACACATTTCTTTATTTATCTCATATATTTATTTGTTGGCTTAAGAGTATGCTAAAAATAGTGCTCTAATTTTCTCAGATTCCTTGAAATGCATGACAAGGAGTCCTCCTAAATTACAAATATAATTTTTATCTTGCTTCAGGGAAGAAAATATGAGCAGTTACTTTAGGGGAAAAAACCCAAAATTTTCTTGATGTTGCACCACATATACGTTAGGATATTTTTCTCCATGTAAGAGTTTTAAGGAGGTTTTATATTATTTACAACATTTCTAATGGCACAATAATGTGTTTTAATTTTTTGCATTGTTTAAACAGGTCAGTGAATCTGTCTTAGCTATTTCAAGGTTATTTCTCTTATAAAGAATAGTGTTGCTATGTTCAGCTATTTATATTTGTTTAACTGAAATGGAAATTAAAATAAAAATAATAATAAACAAAACAAAATCTAACATATTAGAAAAAGTATATCACAAAATATCCACAGTATAAGAACAATAATTTAACTTTTTTCTGAACTATTCCTACTTTGAGTATTTTTAATGTATAAAAATTGACTTCTAAGTGAGAAATTATAGGTAATACTATGATTAGTGAGAATTTTGTCCTTATTACTATTATGGTTTTTTGCATTTATTACCACCCATTTTCAGTAGGTCATTTTGGTGATTTTGATTGGGAGATTTCCAAGTCCCCATGAAATCAGTGGATGCCTACTAAAACTAATCACAAAGGTGACATGCACTTAATTCTTTCATACTACCTGGAAGTGTATAGATAGGTCACAGTTATTTTCTTAGAAACTTTACTTCTACTAAGGAGGAACTATGTATTGGCTCAAGAGAATCTCTTTACAATCATGCCAAAATGGTTAACTTTCCCATCTGACACAAGATAAGACTGATAATTTCTCAAGATTATAGTTATCCTAAAATAACTGGCTATCTTGGATATATTCAGGCAAAGATTAAAAAAAACCTCTGTCAGAGTTTTATGAGACATCTTAATTGGGAGACTTCTTAATTAATCTTCTTTTCCCTTTCAACTCTAGGATTCTAAATTGCGATGACCATTAAGACTCAAGAACCATAAGATATTGTTAAAAAGCAGTAAATGATTTCAAGGAGTAAAAAATTTCTTTTATTAAATATTTAAATAGTCAAAGAAATAAATTTGCTTCTAAAACAGTTTAATTATGTCTAAGTATAAAGGTAATTCACTCATAATTTTGCATACAATTTGGTGTGTTAAGTTGTATTAATAAACATGTTATTAGAACATGAAGTATGTTCATTCATGTATAATGTTTCTTAGCTTAATCTCATATCTAATCACTCCTGGCAGAGGACCAAATATGTACCAATTTTTAATAACAGGGAATACTAATACTTCTCCCTCAAATGTAAAATAAAAATACGATCTTGCACCTTTTTTCTTTTTAGGAGTTTTCTATAAAAACTGGCCATTGTGCTGCAGACTGGTAATCTCAGCACTCTGGGAGGCTGAGGAAGAAGGATCTCAAATCTAAGTCCAGTCTGGGTAATTTAGTAACTTAGTGAGACCTTGCCTCAAATAATAATAATAATAAAAAAAGCCAAGGCGATAGCTCAGTATCAAGGCTTTGGTTTCAATCTCCAGTACCACACACACACACACACACACACGCACAAGTATGTGTGTGAGTTCTACACAAAGGTAGTTTATGTTTGATAAAGATTCATATTTAATCAACGAATTAATGAATCTAATCCTTGGGCAGAGGTAGGTAAAAATAGTATCAACTGCTGTTGAGTACAGGGTATGTTGTTTTATACATCGTATTATCCACAGACCTAATAATGTTATTTAAGTATGTCATTAAATACTTACTACACTACGAAAATTTTATGTATTTTTACAATAATGGCTTTTTCCAGTGTATCTCAGCCCTGCATTAGTTTTCAAAAGTAGAAATCACTTATACAATTTAATATAGAAGTATCTTAAGGATCTAGTCATATGTAGATCATGATTGATTAAAATTTTTCATAAACATGGACAGGTATACATTGCCTATAAAATTTGATTAAAATTTAATATATACTAGTTTCCAGGTTTTTTTCAAGTTGCAATACTTTACTATAAAAAGAGATTAATAAATTTTGTGTAACTAAGTATTTGTTGAGATTCTGATATCCTTATGATACACAGTGATGCAAATAAATATATTTTACTGACAACATTAGCTCTTTTGTTCTCCTAATCAAATAGATCATATCTTATACAACATAGGAGTAACAGTATTATCTCCTAGCTTAAAAGGGTATAAAGGATTCTTTGTAAAAACTCTAAAATAATTGACATATTTATATATTTAAATATTGCTATTTATAATCTTAAAATTAAATTCAACCATAAAATAAATGAGAATCTGTCCTATGCAATTATAAGAATTAAATATATATAAATATATCATGTACATACACAAAATATTGTAAAAGATCACTTTCATTCAATAATTTTTAAAATTGTTATATTACCTGTATCTTTTTGACCAATAAAGAAAACCTTCAGAAAACAGTAAATCCAATGTTTAAGACTTCAAATTGTTAATATTGTCCGATGACAAGTCTTTCAGACCACAATACACATTCCATGACTATTAAGTAACAGAATACTGTCTCTGGGTAAGGATTGGGATCATGAAAAATGGTTGGCAAATACCAACTATCAATTTACTTGTTTCGTGTTATAACTAATGTGCATGTGTGTATATAAGTGGAAAAATAAACTTAAATTCCCTATCTATATTTATTTTTATTGCATATACCTACTCAGTCTGTTTGTCCTTAACCAACTTGTGGTCTTTTACTTTTTAGAAAATCAGATTTCTTGGGAGAAAAACAATAATAATGTTATTGATCAATAATATATTTTGGTAAGTGACAGCTGCAGTTACTGATAAATTTTTTCTTCTTCCATAATTTCAATTTAATTTGGTTTATTTTTATAAGGAATTCGTGCTCTGAAGATATTATATTTATAATATATAATGTCTATGTAAGAATATATATATTATATTCTTATATTATTATAATACCTATTTAAAATATATATATTCCTACATAGATACAGAGTATATATATTCCTATAAATCATTTGCTTGGTGTGGAAGGTACAGAGATATCCTTGAAATATGTTTAACATTTTTACTAATACATATAGATCTTGCTTTCAGTTTAATCCTTAATCTGTGTAAACAAATGTATTTTCATTTTTCAAGAATCAGTTGGCATGGATTAACCCTGTAATGTTAAGATGAATCACCGTTGAATGATCAGCGTTAACAGAAACTAAAGTACACGGTTTCTCCCTAAGGATATAAAGAGGCTGCATCCACATTTCTCCCATCATAAGTGGTCTTCATTTTTAAAAATGCTACTTCAAGTACGAGTAATAAAGTTCGACCACAAGACTATTGTGGAAGCCAAGCCCTCAACGAAACCAACTGGTGTCTTAGAAGAACTGAATTGGTCTTACAGTTGCCACTGTGTTGACCATGACATAAACAAATATTTGGACATGTTTTCATAACAGCAAATTATCTCTTCCAATTACCCTCCATTTTACACTTGTGTTACTTTTAACAGCTAGATTGTCCTTTCACACAAATAATAATGGCCTCAACCACTAAAATGAAAATCAAAGGCAGTTTTATTAATACTGAGACAGAAATGATAATTATAGAGGATATTGAAATATAAAAGAACTCCCTTCGCTGTTTGCAATCCGTTTTGAACTTCTCAGGGGTTTAAATACAGTGTTTGCTTGGCAGATATTCATGTCTGGAAAATAAAGAAAGGGAAAAACACTACCCCAAAATAAAACCTCAAATTCAGTAACTAACACTAATCTTCATCCATCATGGAAGATGGTACTGTTTTGGTAAGAAAGAATTCTTTTAAAAGATCAACTCAAAATTAATGTTTCTGGAAAATAAGTAATTTTATAATAAGGAAGTTCAGATACATAAAATGGGTGAGCTAAAGAGACAAAATTCATGACTGTTTTTCCAGGAGAAATGGATTAATATCAAGCCAAAGAAACACATGCACACAACTTTAAAAATAATGTGCAATGTGTTTTGTAGGAAGGAAATAGTGAAAAAATGGGCAGAGTATTGCTAACTTTAAATAACTCATAAAGAATTATGAATGTGTTCAAGAAAAAGGAGGAAAAGAAAAATATGTATTGGTTTTAATTGCTTTCTGGTGCTCTTACAAAGCACCTTAAAATTACGTGTATATTCAACAGTGTTAAGTATTTAAATTAAGAAAAAAGAGTACGTCACCAATGGAGACCCAAATTCATAAGACTATAAGGACTAAAAAACAATTTCTCGTTTTTTAAAAAAGATTTTCTACAATTATAAAAGAGACCCTGCTATGCTGTTTGCAACTCTATTTTCACACCACCAGTTTCCATGACCTCTGAGCCCTGCAGGGAGCCAGGGGGATGTGCT
Organism: Dasyprocta punctata; assembly: GCA_004363535.1. Lineage (NCBI taxonomy): Eukaryota > Metazoa > Chordata > Mammalia > Rodentia > Dasyproctidae > Dasyprocta > Dasyprocta punctata. Next base: position 20,262 of record RJWM01016750.1, read on the forward strand.
CTAAGCTCTCTCCACTTCTTTCCCTTAGTGCCACATGGTTCATTTAACAAGATTTCCATCCCTCCTGTGGACACGCTGCAGTAGTTCTGTTTGTTGGGGCCCTTAGTTATTTCTTTACGAACAGAACAGGATCTTCCAATAGCTGTGTCTTCTTGTCACGTGGCTCCCAGCTCTAAGAAGACTCCTTTAACTTTTAATTAGTCCTGTCATTTTGAAGTCATTCTCTAACCCATCTTATTGTTTTCTCATACGTAAATCCACCAGATTTCCCCGTATTTACATCTGTCCTCTCCCCATGAGTGTAAATTCAATGAGTTTACGTGTAGTTCAGTAACAGAAAAGTGCCTAGCAATGTCAAACTTAAATTAATATATGTAAAAGAAAAAAGGCAAGATAAGTAAACATTCAGCATTTCTCTCCACCAAAATAGTTATTGTTCCAGAGAACTATGGAACTATAGCTCTCCTTTCTCACAGTCTCTTTTGGTCATTGTATATGCACCTATTAGCAACTTCCAATGAGTATTTATCTATTTTGTCAAATTTGTATTTGGTTTCGCTATATACTTGCAGATAATGCTACTTTAACTTAGATAATCTGTATATTCATACAATTTTCTTAATTTGTGTTTCTAAAAGTACCTTATATTAAAAACTATGAACCAGATTTAATTTTATAACAACATTAATGACTTTTCTTCAAAGGGCCTTCATATTGGAAAATTTTTTTTACCCATAGAATAAGCTAACTATAAAATTATTTTAGAGTTTCATCTAAATCTTGATAAAAGTACAAAGCATATTGAATTAAGAATATTAGAGGAAAAATTTTCACATAGTGTTTTCAGATTCAGATTTAGAATTAAATCCAATTATATTGTTTGCATATTAAAAAAAGAACTGAACATTTTTAAAGAGTTACACTATATTTCAAAGAAAAATAGCTATCTTTAATTTTAAAAAAGTAAAAGGAAAAATACCTTTTAGGAAAAAACTATTGATATTTCATAATCTATTCAAAAACCTTTTAGATGATATAGGTTGTATCTACCTTTTCCCACTCTTAAACATAGACTGCACATTTTATCTTATGGTACATTAATATACACCAAATATATACTATATATCATTTTAAACACATTCAAATATTATGCCTAGACAACATCATTTTTAAAATGAAACTATTTTTATCCAGAGTTTGTAACTTTTTATTATTAGGTTAATTCCTCTAATTGACATTCTACATTGCTTAGATCTTCATATTTATTCACTGAATTATTTACTGTATTGCACTTTTAACTTGCGACAGGCACAGTTCTAGCTCCAGGAGTATACTGAGGACAAAGAAAAGCCCCTTGTACTAGAGACACTCACAAATCATTTATTGATAATCTCAAGTATTATAAGAGTTGAATGAAGAATTTTTATTTCAGATTTTATTTGAAAGTAGGGCCACTTTGTGAGCCAGAATTACTAGCATTATCTAATATGAACAGCAACATTATAGCATAATTTGTGAAGCCAAAGGCATCAATAACTAATTAGTGTAGTGTCATGCTGGTGCCGGACCCAGAGTAGATACCCACTATATTGACGAGATGAATAAAGGATGGGCTGAAATATTTCTATATCAAAATAATATTATTTTATACCTTTACTAGATTTGGAATCAGTACTTGTAAAATACGTTCTGTCTGAAATGTCTGGTTTTAGCTGATAATTTGCCAGTATCCATTTTGAAAGGGTGGATACTAAGAAATTGTAGTATTCTTTTGTGGTAAAGACATAACTTCCCTCCACATGAAATGACTGTGAGAAATTATCTTCCTCATTGTAACCGCACTTGAATTGGCCTGAAAGATCAAAAATATCTGTATTTCTGTTCTCCAAAACCCAGAGTACAGCAGAAAGCCAGCTGGCAGGACCTGCTGGCTGCCTGCCACTCTCTTCTGAGGTTGCAATGCAGTCCTACGGGAAAAAACAATCATGAATTCTGTTTAACTAGAGCCATAGAATGGCATTTGTTTCTTGATGGACTGTGGGTCTATTACTAAGACAAACTAGATTAAAGCCATTCAAATCCTACTTTCTGTGACTCAGAAGATCAGAGGGCTGAGGAAGTTTTGAGAATAGGGATTATACTGTTTGTCATTCCTTGACACAATGATAAAACAACCAAATAGAAAGTAAACATTCAGGCACCAACCTGTATTTTTACAGCTATTTTCCCCCTCAAATTGAATTGTGTTAGCATGGTACACGGATGACCTATATATAAGAAGATAATAAAAGGAATGCAACAAAGATTTTTGCTAGGCATTGTTCCAAAGATACTGGCATTTTTAAAGTCTCTTAAATTATCAAAGCAAGTCATGAGGTAGCACTATACATACTCCAATTTTTACAGAGAAGAAAAATGAGACAGTGAGGCTAAGTACCCTCAATATTGCAGCAGCAGGGTAAAAATCTGACTCGAGAAAATGCTTTATCAACCATTTAGAGAGAGGAAATGATTTTTAAACTACGATTATTAACATTTAAGCATTCACGAATACCTTAAGAAAACTGGTTAGTAAGGTTAGGTCGATTTTTCAATTTGAAATGCTTCATCTCTTTAGGAGCTAAAGATGAAGATGGCTTCCTAAGCACAAGCATTGAGTAGTTTTTATATTTGGTTCATTTCTTACCTTGGGAATTTCAGTTCTACTCAGGCAGATGTACTGTATTGAGTACAATGAAACAAAAACAAAAACAAAAACAAAGACCATACACCAGAGGTTCAGTGCTCCATTCCCTAAGCATAATACTATTTCAAAACCACTGCAAAAGAAATGCCTCCGAATTTTACATTTGAAGTACATTCTTATTAACAGGTCTTTTTGATTTTTGTGAGTGCTTGAGATGATAAGAGTTAAAGCTTTAGCATGGGGCTTCATATGGACTTAATAAGTTATGCCTCCTTTTTTAGTGTTACTGAGCAATAGTGTATGGGATCTGACATGGATCAATATTAAGGCGTCATCTACCACTCCTTTTAAAGGATGGAGAAGAACTGTACATAGTCTACGTCATTTATGCAATGATAAGTATTCACTTCCAGGACTGGACAGTATCCAAGTTTGGTTTATAAGAAAACACCACAGAACAGTTTAATTTTAGGTCACTGGATATTGAATCCTATCCAAATTAGTTTAAAAATAGTTTGTTAAATAATATTTTCTATACTGGTATTTTTGAAATATAGAGAAGAGAAATTTACTTTTCTTTTAACCTCAAAAGTCATTAACAGTAGCCTGGTATTTAGCATTTGTTATAAAGAAAAATGAACTTAAATTTTTTTAAATGCTGTTTTAAAGGAAAAAAAAGCAAAAAACAGGAAAACTACTCTCTGGCACATTTGGGATTAATTAATCAGATGATTTTACATATTTGAAGGCACAATCTGCTACTTATATAGCCCATATGCCAGAAGCATAAGTTTAAAATAAAATTTACTTCGAACATTTTGTCTTTTAGTTTACCGATGATGTCATAAATTTATTATATACATTAAAAGGACATAATAGCATCATTGTGAGGTTCTAATATTTAATTGAACTAAAATTCTATAGATTTTCTTTAATTAAAAATAATTTTTCTATAAAAAGTGATTTTAATATGTTGAGCATTTAAATATCTTATAATCCTCTTTAAAATACAGAAACTATAACTTTAAAGTTATTGCCAATATTTTCTTTCTCATTCATCAAGGAGAAATGAGCATAATTCAAAGGTACCTTTTTTTTTTTTTTGGCAGTACCCAAGATCAAACTCACAACCTTGCGCCTTCCAAGCAGGCATTTAAGCCACTGAGCCAAACTCCAGGCCCTGTTCTTTTCAAGGCAGGGTTGCACTATGTAGTTCAGGCCGGCCTTGCTCACGTTGTAACCCAAATTGGCCTCGGACTCACAACGGTCCACCTATATCAACCTCCTGAGCGCTGGGATTAAAGGCGTGCGCCACCACGCCCGGCTCAGAAACACCTTTTCACACAGTTTTTACTATCTTAAGAGACATCATATTTCATAGTATTTTGAATAAAAACAGAATTAGATGGCTTTGGTATCTGCCTCATAAACAACTAACAGGATTTATTAACTCCTAAATCCTGCAACATCTCCATTTATATGAGGATATCTGTTGTAGAGGTATTACTGCCTTGGGAAAGGTCGATGCAGTCCATTTCAAAGTAAGTGCACCTCTTTGGTGGTTCAGAATAAATTTGTTCTGTCTTTTACAGACAACAAATTTCAGATATAATTTGAGAAGTTGCAGATAAATATCTTCAAAGAGATTTATACTTGTTCATCTATCTCATTTTTGTTTGTGTGTGTGTTCAACAGTACAGGCTCATGGAATTATTTTCCTTCATAATTTTCCTACAGCACTTACTTGGTTATTCCTTTATCATAAATTTCCATATGTTATTTCTTTTGAGTATATTTCCACATTTTTCTTGTCATTTCTAAGAGTATATTGCTTATTCATTTTTCAGTATAACTGTAGACATAGCCAGTTCTTTATTCAAATAAGGGAAGGAACAATTTAAATTACTAGAAAACAATAAAAAGTTCCAATTTTATACTAATGTTTAGGAAAATGAATAATGAAATGATTGTATAGTAGATAGATTTAGACTTCTAGAAACTAACTCATCCATTGATTCATACTTCACATTCATAGATAATATGCCAGATATTGATTTTGGTGCTTTATGCACCACCTACTTTTGAGGTAAGCATAATTATTTCCATTTTTACATTTGAGAGAAAGACTCAATGCCACAACCACCTACTGCTTGGCAATTAAAAAGTTTGTCTTACTTCTGTCCTTAAATTTCTTTCACCCATTTCTTTCTTCTCCAGAAACATTAAAATTTTTATGATATTCCCAATATAATGGAAAGCCTGATTTCTCTAGATTGAAATTCTAACTAGCTACAAAGACTATAAACAAAAATTTTGGTCACTACTGCTCCTTTGCACTTCTATTGTCCTTGGTAGACTAGAATTGGGTCTTATTCTTCAAATAATTTGCACATATCACATTCACTTTTGGTCCCATGGCCTCAAATATATCTTCATACTTAAAATATTTTATAATAAGGCAAAAATATGGATAAAGAAATGAAGTGCTTTTATAAAGTTAAAAAATATTTAAGTTTCAACACAAGAAGATTAAAATATCTCTATGATAGCATATTTTATTTTTCAAATGAAAATGCCATCCTTCAAGCCACCAAATGTGTTTTGTGAGACTCTGTTTATTATGTGGGAGGCATATAAATGCTAACTCTTCACTAATTGCTAAAACAAATGTTATTTCACTTAAGAATTTGACAGAGTAAACATTATAGTTGAAGAACTTTTGGATTTTTATTTAATATGTTGACTACTAACACCTATAATACTAAAAGTCATTAATTAGATTTGTGAGGAAGCCCTTTTTATCTTTTCTCATTTTGTATTCAAAGTGATGTTATGCCTTGAAATAATCCATTTTATTCTGAATAACTCATTTCAATAAGTATTTCTAAGTAATTTTGTGGGATGCTATGGAAAAACTCAAAGGAGAATACATTAAAATTTCTGCCTTAGTCATTACATAATTTAATTTTACCTATTTTTTGACTGACAAAAGTTATATACATTTATGGTATACAATATACTTATCACATACTTACCACTTTTGTGATGAAAATCTTAAAATCTACTCTATTAGCAATTTTTAAGTATTCAACATATTAACTATAGTGGATATGTGATCAATCTCTTGAACTTAGTTCTCTCATATAACTGAAATTTTGTTCTTTGACACACATCTCCTCAGTATCTCAACGCACAGCTATCATTTTATACTCTTTCTGAGTTGGATTTTTAAAAATTCTTTGTATAACTTGAGATCATGTAGTATTTATCTTCCATGGCTGCGCTAAATATCATAATATTAACAGCTAGATCATAATGAGCTTTTACTCTTGTCTTCTCTCCAATAAGCATTTAATATGCAATGTCTTACTGAATCGTGACAAATTATGATGAGAATACTATTTTAATGTGCATTTGCACCGAGGAAACAAGCTTAGTGAGAGCGAGTAACTTGCCTTGTGCCATACACTAGAGAGCCATCAGGTCTCTCAGCCTAACTCTCTGCGGGGACCGCTGGCTACTACATTATGCTGACTCTAAAGAAGCAATAAAGGACATTTGCAACTCCAAATTAAGACTAAGAATAAGGATACAAATAGATACCCTCCAAGTGCTATAAACAAGCTAGAACATCTGGATGGCAGAGGTCTTTGTGGTTGGCCTCACGTGTTAGGAATGATTTCAACAAGCAGGAATCGTGGGGCCAGAAATCTAGACAGAGGACATTTATGTTGTTGAAGGTTCAGATATTGATTTTCCTGGCACTTATTCAAGTGTGACTGAAGACCCTTTTCAGGACAATTAATAGACACAATATGAATAAAAAGTTAGATGGAAAAGAGTACAGTCCTCTCATCAACTGCTGTTTTTCTCTTACTTTTGAAAATTTCACAAAGAAGGTATCCATTGCTGGCCTCCTCATTGCCCCAGGCTCCAGGAAGAGTTTGTGCAGGTGAGAAACATTGAAAGCTGGAGTCTTGGTCAAAATTTAGAGGCCATCTTTAATAAGTCTTATATCATTAATAGGAGTATCCGTATAAAAATATGCTCTAAATTGTTCTTTAATTTATTCACCTAATGCACAATGGTATTTTTTGTTGTTGTTTTGCTTATCTGTATAAGATGAAAAATTCCAATTGTAAACCTAATGCAGGCTTAAGTTACAGTTTCACTTAAAGGAAATTTGTTTTCAGTAATATATTACCATTCAATATCATAATCATTCACTGTCCTAGTCTTAACAGAAATCATTATATATTAAACTTTATTCAGCTAGAAGACAATATCTTTGCCTCCATAATACCTCCTCTAAGTTTGAATTTCATGAGACCAAAGTTTGCAGGCTTTTTATTTTTTGCATAGTCAATCAATGTTGATATTTAAAGTTCTACTTCAATACAGATGGAGAATACTACGCCTAGATGAGCTGGCTTTGAAAACTGTATTTCATATTGACTCAAATGTGACAGTCTAAGTAAAATTTCCTAAAATGTATAACTTTAAAATATGTATGTTAGGGCTGGAATGTTGCACAATGGTAGATAGTTTATTTAATATGGGGTTGAGCCACAGCATGGGAAAAAAGATGATTTTAAAAAGTGTGTTATTAAATTCAGATACGTGATTGGTTTTGATGTGCAATAGCTTTACTTTTAGTTTTAACAAAGTATATACATTTGGCAATGGAAAATAAAATAATTAAAAATAGAACAAGAAAAGAAAAATTAGTAAATTTGAAGACATAAACTGTTATTTATTATTAGTCACTGTTTCTTGTAGTAAATTGCTCACAAATTCTCAGGGATTATTCTTCATTTGTGCGTTCATGGTCAGTGTATACATCCTGGCTGCACTGATGGAAGACATCTGTTAATTCCAATGAAGATTGGTGGACACTTTTAATAGTAAAGTTCACTAGGAAATCTACTTATTTGGGTGATTTAGTTGTCAGTGAACACAAACTCTTGGAACATGACAATAATGCCTACATTTTCTGCTTTGTCTAATTTAGAGCTTAGAATCCTTTAAGTTGTGACTCTTCTCAAATTAGTGTTTGTAACAAGTTATCTCAAAAATGTTACAAAATTCTCAAAACTAATCTTCCTTTTATGTTTTTATTAAATATTTTTCCTTGAAATAATGTGGAGTGGTCAAATACGCTAAATCAAATATGTATGTGGATTTTACAAACATCAAATTAATTATGACTTTGTTTTGTCCGATTTCTTAGCATGCATTTTTCTTTTATTGAATGTTAAATCAGATCAGCAAACTAAAGCATTATTTTCTATCACAGAGTCATTTGTATTTGTCAAAATCTATAGCTTTTTAATGCTTCTACTTTAAAGTATGATGCAAAGAGGTGGGAGAAGGAATGTGAACAAATTACTTGGAGTATATGCTGCCTATTACTTTTTATTGCTAAAATGCCCTATTTTATATTATTTAAGAATATTTTAAAACATATCTTTGATCTTTTGATTGCAGTGGTTTATTATTTGGGTGGGTGTGATTAGGATAACTTTTGAAGAATACAATATGATAATTATTTTTTAAATCACTAGAAGATAGGAGGTACATTATTTACGAATTAAAAAGATTGAAAGATGATACTGTCTGTATTAGTAAATGCAAGAGAATAACAGGAGTTCAACTGGTATTTATGAAGCTATGTAAAATATCATCCCATTTGACCACTTGGCATGGCTCAAAATCAGTAAGAATTCACCTTGATTGGCATTCAAGTAGATCATACACAGTGGCCAAAGAAAACCAGGAAGGTCTTCATCGTCAGTTCATAAACATGAAGACAAAAATGACACACATAACGATGTACAGAATGAAGATACCTAATATATACAACTATGAATTAGCTAGTAGCTTATTCATAGTTGTCTTAAAATTCATAGAATCTCCTTAATGTTTTTTGTACAAGGAATTTATATGAATAAGTCTCTGTATTTTAGCTTCACAGGATTGGCTTTGTAGATTAAAGAAGACACGTTCGTGATGGCATGTATTTCACTCTAATTAGGTTTATTTTGGTACCCACTAATTTAGCCTTTAAAGAGACAATACAAAGAAAGACTGCTCAATGGATATTGCTAAAGCCTTAAGTTGTTACCTTCTTCCTTCTGTGCACAATGAAAATTGTAGACTTTCAGAGACATTTCTGGCAAAAACTTCCTTCATTATACATGTTCTAAGGTATCTTAAATTCTACATCTTAAAAAAGTGCTGAAATTCTATTCTCCTTCATGTAAGGGAGTATTAATTAGCCTTAGTTTCACCATGAAATTAAGTATTTAAAGAATTTAAAATGGTTTTCACTACTTTAAAACTGAGTAACATCTAGGACTTCCGTTAGCTACCTTGACATATTTGTTCCAGAGCTATTCCCTTTTTATTAAAGCATTATGAACTATTCAATTTTTGACCTGCTTTTTATAAAACGTAAATTCAGAAGACAACAATGGCAACTGGAGTAAAGCTGGAATAACTATACTGAAATTAACTCTCACCTGAGTCACTTACTGGTTTTCTAGATTTTTTACCAAATCAGCGAGTATCTCTAAACCTACTTCTTGTCAACAAAATGAGGAAGATGATGATGCCAACAGTGTTGCAATTAGTAAAGGAAGAAGAACATGTGAAAATATTTTGGACACTATACAATTTATGTGGTGGTTATTAATCATAGGTCATTTACTTCCTAAAATCTTGCAAGTGTCTTAACATAACCACACATCAAGATCCCATTTTGTGCCTAATGATCTGGTAGATGAAAACAAAACAAAACAAAACAAAATAAGAAACTGACAATAAAAAGGATTTCTGTTCAAAATATTATAGTTCCCATGAGAAGATAAGATATATATATTAAGAGAATTAGTAGGATTCATTCTAAGTAAAATAGTGAACTACATGTATACTTAAAACACAGAAAGATTCATGCCAGAAGTTTGACTATTATTGTTTAGTTCTTCAGAAATATTCCAGCGGAGTTTTCAGCCAAGCCTTGAAGATAGGATAATAATTAACAGTGCATGTTTTAGGTAGATCAGAGGTAATGGAATACTGATAGAGGAGGATGTGAGAAAGAGGAAGATAGTAGGAGGTGAAGTTCAAGAAAGAAGTTGTCTAGAAAGGAGGAAATCAATTTTGGAGGGACGAATCAATTGCATAATGAATATTATTGCAACTGATAGAAATTCTGAAGCTTGGAAAGGAAGGCAAAGGAAAGAAAAGTTATGTGAGTAGAAGAAAGAGGGACAAAGGAGATTAGACTAAGCATACAATTCTTCAGATCACATTGAGATATTTAAACGACTATATCTGGTTTCTTTTGCCATGAAATTACCACATTTCTTCTTCTAATTAGGTAAAAGAAAAATATAAGGAGAAAATGCACTGCATATAGTTTAAAAACTGAAATATAAAGAAAATATTTAGTGTATGACAATGTCAACTGCTTTAATATAGTTTGCTATTGAAACACTCTTGTCTCTAGTAGCCAGATGACAAGTTTTTTTTTCCCTAGTTATACATCATGATGATCGCTGCTATTAGTTATTTTATAAAACATCCTTAAAAATGTTTAAAATTCTCAAAATCAAATTTTTTTAGCCTAGGGGAGAAAGATTGGCTGAAATATAATTTTAAAAATAGTATTTTATTGTTCAGTATTTTAAATTGCAAAATTATTAATATCATTTTTATTCAATAACTTTTATTTCTTTATAAACCAGTACCATGCAGGACATAGGACATTATGTTTCCAAACACTCTATTTGAGACTAATTTCAAGTCTTTACTTATGTTCCTTTCTCTACAGTGTAGTGGTCCCATGGAACTTTCATAAATTTTTTATTGAAATTCAGACCAACTTTGATTCTTCTTATCCTTAAGTATTGCTTAATGTACCTTCTTTTCACATATTGTTCTTTATATTATCCTTATTTCCATCCTGTCATCTACAGTGCCTGCCAGCTTTACTTATCTTGTGAGTTTCTCAACTGCAAGAGCATGCTATCCTTTACACTTTTCCTGATACAATTGGTGAATCTCAGTCACTGTTGAAAATGGGTTGGAAACAATGAGCTTTTTAGCTTGAAAACATGCTTATGCGAACAAGTACACTAGATTTTGAATATAATTTCAGAGAAAGTATTGTGAAAGCCTTGGAGAAATATGAACTCCAGGATAAGAAATTCTGAAATAATGCTTAAACAACCCAGGACAAAAGCAGCAATTGATATAAAATAGTCAATAGACAAACTATAGGTATTTAAATAATATTTGAATTGGTTCGACAAATTTAATCAAGCACTTTGGGAAAATTTGGACAGAAAATTGATAATAGTCCAAGGAGAAGAAAGAATAGGGGATATAGGAGAAGAAAATTTCACTCTAGGTATCAATTTAACTACAGGTGTTTTTGTAGTAAAGATGTGTTACCAAGCACGTATTTCTTCCACAGAAGAGGATGTAAGAAGTCTCAGAGTACAAAATTTCTTAAAGAACTTTTTGCTCCAAAGTAAAAAATAGAATTGACAGTGAGCAGCAGGAAGAAGGCGGATATGCTGGAATGCAAATCACACCCTTGGTTCCTTTATAAACAATGACTCAGAAGCAACCAAAGATATATTAACCAATTGCCAGGCATTAAGTATGCTAGACTGCGAATAGTAATGAGGACAGAAAATGGATAATGAAGAGTAAAAAACAGATAATATAAAGCAGGGAGGTCTTTTTCAAACGGGAAGGAGAACAAGAGATTGAGGGAGGAAGAAGGGAGGTAAGAGAAAAGGATAAAATAAAAGAATTGAAAGAAAAAGTGGAAATAGAACTTTTATAAATGAGAAGATGTTCAAGAGTTGGAAGAAACAGAGAGGAATGGAAGAGACTGAGAAGAAAAAAGAACTAAGATATGTTATGTACTTGAACAAACTCCCCACCATAAGTGTAAGCATTATGTGTCACAAACATGTACTAATAAAAAAAGTTAAAAGAAAAAAAGAAAGAAAACTGTCTAAAAGCAGTGATTTTTTCAAACTCTAAAAAGCAAACTCCAATAAAATTAGTAAAAGTAAAAACAATTAAGGAAATATGGAAATGATGATCATTTATGTATCATTTCTCTGTGCCAAGCACATACTAGACACTTCATATGTGGTATAACACTCAGTAGGTTGAGTATCTCAGCAACTTGAATAGTTTCAAAAAGTTTTAAAAATAAGGATGAGTCTATTCATGTATCAAAAATAGCATACTATATACTGGACAGAATGTTAAGGAAAGGAAAGAAAATAGGGACAATGAAATACGAGTGATGTACTTGCTTATGAATGGTGTCCCACAAACAAAGGATAGTGTTTAGTCTTCCAAAAGCATAGAAATTAAAAAAAATTCTTAGTTCTACAAAAAGATTACAAAATCTTTATAATTTTAAAAAATATCTTTCATATATGATGTTCCACAAATTTGTATCTTTTATTATCTCCAGTAAAGACATAATTAATCTTAATTTTTTCACACAATAAGTTTGTTTATTAAATAGGACCTCAAGATAACTATTCAAATGTTCTCCTGAGATTTTGTGTGCAAAACTACAGAAATTCTTTTCAGAAATAAAATTCAGTTGCTTTAAGATGTTTCCAGCTTGAAAGTGAAGCCTGCCTTCAACAAGCCAAGATCACATTGAGAAATATAACCAAATTTCTTTTTTTTTTTTCCAAGTAGGGTACAGGCACAGCTTATTGTAAAATGATGAATTTTTAGACAGAAGAGAGAAAACACTTCAAGCAAGAAGGGGGACAAATGCCAAGATGGTAGCTGCACTTAATGAGTTTTCAGGTAATATTCTTTTTTATTTTAAAGAGAAAAAAATTTTTCAAAACACAGTAATTAGAGGGTAACAATGGCTAATACATTTCATATTGTTAGTCTTAAATTAGTTACTCAGAGTACAAGATGTCTGTATTTAATGGTCTGAACAATATAAGCACAAGACTCTCTTTTCAATGAACTCAGAGAAATTAGCAGTATAACTGTATTAACTATCATATATATATAATATGTGTATACACATATATTATTTCTTTCAGCTTCTCACACTAGAAAGATGATACAATGTTTACACATGTGAGTCTTATTTATTTTACTCATGAGTATGGTCTCTAGTTGCATCCATTTACCTATAAGAGTCTCCAGTTTATTCTTCTTTATGGCTAAGTAGTACTCTATTGTATAAAAATATCACATCTTTTTTATCTCTTTTGGGAATCTGAGGTGAATACACACTTCTCAGATGAAATACAAACAACAAATAAATATATGAAAAAATGTTCAACATCATTAGTCATTCGAGAAATGAAAATTAAAACAACACTGAGCTTCCATCTCGATCCACAAAGAATAGCTATTACCAAGAAATCAACCAATACTAATCCTGGAGGGGCTGTGGGGAAAAAGGAACTCTTCTGTACAGTCAGTGGGAGTGTAGAGGATGCAACCACTCTGGAAATCATTGTGGAGATTCTTCAAAAAACTAGGATTGGTGGTTCCATTGGACCCAGCTATTCCCTTTCTGGGTATCTTCCCAGAAGAATAAAAACATTGTACCACAGAGATACATGTGCACCTATGTTTGTAGCAGCATGATTTTTAACAGCTAAATCTTGGAAACAACCTAAATACTCATCAACCAAAGAACGGATAACCAACTTTCTTGAACAAATATTAGTTATATATTTCTCTAAAAGCTGGATAGATACTGAAATCATGTTTTAGCATTTCAAGAAAAAGAACAGTAAAGAAATAAATAGATATTGACTATCAAGTGTTTGGGATATAAATATGATCAATATAGTTTATGCTTGAGGACTCCATGTTCTAATAGGAAAAATAAATGATATATAGAAATAACTGTGCTATGAGGTATATAAAGTGTACTTGTACATATTATCTTCTCAATTATAAAGAAAACAAGTCCTCATAAACCTTCATATATCAAGTAGTTTTCTGACTCATACTTAACACAGGCTTTCAGATCATGTGGCTAAATAGTACATATGGATCATGAAAACTTGTTGAATGACTTAGCATCAAATACTTTGTGCTTGCTTATCCACCATGACTCGTAAGTATCCATTTTTTTTACTATAGCAATATAGGTATGGTCTCTCTGACTTATAATTTTCTCTGAAAGTGTTTTGTGAGTTTTTCTTAGCTTTTTAACTACAGTATAGTCACCCTGACAAAAGGATTTAAAAAAAAATTCTAGAATATTTGAATGAATGTTCACTTTATAGCAGGCAATAAATACCAGTTGTGTATCAAAAGTATCAGGAGTGTATACTATTGAAACACAGCTCACTACAAATATAAGGGTTATAAACATGCTTTGATTCTAAATTTGATGGTATGTCTTTGACTACAATAAGCAACATTTAGGTTATAGTTCATTTTAAAATACTGCATCAATATCTTATGCCTTTCAAAATCAGCCTTCAGTAGCCTGGGTGTTATTTGAAATGGTGATATTGATATGATTTCATTTAAAATGAAATTCAATGTAAAAAGTTGAACAGAAAAAGCATTTCCCTAAATATAATTTTCTTGGAAAGCAATACCAGTCCAGGCATTTTGTGAGGATAGCTTTTAGAACCAATTGCACTCACTCTATATTCATGAACCCTTAATGCTTCTCTTTCTCTGATGCTTGGGAGTGCATTAGTAAGTCTTTCAATCCACAGAACAAAAAAAAAAAGTTTTTTTTTTTCCTCTTGTTACACCCTCAGATACCTTGAAGTTAGCCCAGCTTTTATCTATTTGTCCCAGGACAGTCATCTTGCTGGCAAGATGACAGGAAAAGCTTGCAATATATGCTAAAAAACTAAAATTCTTCCTTGTATGAGGAAAGTTTAACTTCATTTTTAATAAAAAAATTTTGTGGTAACACATTTCTAAGCACTCCACTGTACTTAGAGAAAACACATAAGGAGAATCTATGAAGCACTTTTGCTTCACATAAAATGCTACAAAAGGCAAATTTTTTCCTAGTTTTCCTCCCTACCCCAGTCAGTTTATTCGAAGTGACCCTTAAAAATTCTAAAAACAATTACAAATAACAAGAATCAACAAAGGGTGACACTCAATAATATCCACTGAATGTTTTTAAGTACTTGTTTGTTAAGTGCCATGGTGGACCCTGGGGATATAATTGGAAACAATGCAGTAATGCTTCCTGCACTCACAGAGCACTTAAATTCAATCTGAGTCTGTGTGTTGTGGTGATAAACATTAATTCTTCATGGCTGCAATTTTCAGACCGAATGCATTATTTTTTCAATAAAAATATAGAAATATATCATCTCATGGATTGTTCACAATTATTCACAAGTGAATCGAATGCTCAACGATTCTTTAAAATGATATCAGTCTAACAATCTCATTGTTTTATCTTCAGCCACAAGATTTATTTTTCATTGCATTTTTCAGACATTTTCTGAAAATGTGTTTTCACACCCAGAGGATGTAAGATCACAGACTGTTCCCATTATAAAGAAAAGAGACAAACAAGAAAAATAAATCTGTGATACTGTGGTTCTGAGAGAATGCATTATCAAAATAATTGGAAAAATCCTAAGTTAAAAATTTAAACAGCACATATTTAAAACTTTTTTCTGTATCTCACTTCAAATTTTGTTCATCTAAATTTAGTTTCATTGGCACACTCATCTATGAGATATGAGTCTATATATACCCTTCTTTAAAATCATTTAAATATTTAACACCATCACCTTAAATCCAACTTAGAGTTTCCAAAAAAAAAAAAAAAAAAAAAATGGCAACACAATGTAGAAAATGTGGCAATTCTTGACAGGAAATCTTAGAGGAATTTTGAAAAGTGAAATATTCCTATTCCCATAGTATGGAAAAACTAAACAATTACTTTCAGAAATACTTAGTAAACATAATTTTTAAAGATCCATATTGAACATCTGAAGTTACTATTTGAGTGTTTACCACTAGTGGCAACACCCAGAGCACTATTAAACTTCTATTCAGATTGCATCCAGTCATAGTATTAAGCTCAACTCTGCTTAACCATGCCTGCCTTTCTTTCCTCAAGGATGCCAAACTACATTCCTTCCCTTTTTGCCTACATCATAGAAATAATTCCCCTTTCCTTAATGATTGAGGGATATAGAAAATATCTATTTAAAATACAGACCACCCCATTGCTTCTATCTACCTCCCCATTCATTCAACAAACATTTTGTCAACATCTAGGATGTGTCATTCGTGATTAGCTTTACAAATGCCACCATGGAGAGGCAAAGCCCCTGAGCCCTGGCAGTTTATGTTCTTAATGGCTTAATAGGTAATCTAAAAAGCAAATACATGATTACCAATTGTGCAATGCTTATTTATTTAGCAGTACTAAGAATTGAACCCAGGGCCTTCACACTGAGCTACATCTCTAGACTGTAAAAAATATATTTATTTATTTGTGCCTTTCTTTTTTCCTTTGAGACAAAGTCCTGGATTTGAACTTGTGACCTGACCCTCCCAACTGCTGGTGTTACAGGCTTGTGTCTCCACACAAACAGCAAGTATTTTAAAGTACAGAGAACTATGGAAAATATAATGAGACACAAAATTTCCACTACAAGATCAGAAACAGCCTTTTTCATTTAAGCTGATGCTTGAAGAATGAGTCAAGGTTAGCACAGGAAAAAAATGATCTTAAATTTTTTTTCTTGCAAAAAATGAGCCTTAGGATCAACTTCCCTCAGAGAGTTGAGTTCCTTATTCTCCTGCCCCTTTCCCACCTGCTTGATTTCCCTGCTCTGCCTTCACTTCCTCTTCTCTCTCTCTGAAAGCAAATTACCAAGTTAAGGCAACTTCATATTTCCCGAAATCCTAGACTGCAGGAAGTACCCTTTCTTCTAAAGCATAAATGATTAATGATAGAATCAAGTTCACCTTGCAAACATAGTTAGAAATTGTCTAATTTTCGTGTTTATTTTTTAAACCCCACCCTATCCCATTAAGTATGTTGAATGTTCCTATTTAACAAGATTTGGTAATGTCCAATAGGTGCCAAGTATTCTCTAGCTGAGTGGGAATATGAAGAAGACTAAGACACATTATCTAAACCTACTGAGCTCACAGCTAACAGGCAATGGTCACATAAACTGATAACCAAAAAAAAATGAAAGTGATAAATACAGTGCTAGAAACATCCAAGAGTATCATATAAGCTTTGAAATATGGAGATATGTTAGGAAAAATTTTTTGAAGAGCAGGTGTACAAACTGAATTATAAGTGATGGGAATTACAAAAAGTGAATATGGTAGGGGAAGAGGACTGTTCATGGAGAAGGGATGGGAGAGAAGTATTTCAGGGTTGTAGATGATGGGATGGGCCAGGCAGAGAAGGTCAGGTTAGACACTTTTGTCATCATGTTAGGCATTTTTACCAGTATTTGAATTTGGACACAAAAATCTAAAAACTTGTACCAGTCTTCATTTGTTCCATGGACTAATTCTCCCATCTCTACTGTAAACAAGAAAAAGAAATCTGTTTGTGTATCTTACTGTATAAGAAAGCTTTTGGTAATTGAAGAAGGGAACACATTATACTGACCCAGTTTCAACAAAACACTTATTAGCTATTTGTTGAAATCCTCAGAAGATGGCAGGCCAACATGGCTCTATTGATTGAGACCATTAACAGTACTGGTGCCAGTGAAAATTCACACAACATCATCAATACATGAATATAGCAAGGACATTACAATTTTGGAATGGAAAGTTCATTAAATTTCATGCATTTATGGTATGATAATGTACTAAAAATAAGCCACTGCAATATATATCTATTACATGGTATCTATATATAATGGTATGTTAAAGGCATTATCATTTTTGAAAATTGGTACTACTTTTAAGTGAGTGTTTCTAAAACTACCGATTATTACCTGTTAGTTGGTTGTAATATAAATTTCATTGGTCATGACCAGGACATTTTATTTTTATTTTATTTTGAGATACATACAGATACACCCAGAATCAAAGAGTGAAGCATTAAAATACATAACCAGTAGTAATTCATAGAACAGTTTTTCAAGTTTTTGTGTTTGATTGTGTACTAAATTCAGATGTAAGCCAAAAATATTAGCAAATGTCAAGTTAGTTGATTCGTTTATTTAATATACTTTCCATAAAATGTTTCCTTTTACTCTCCAACAAGGACTGAACAATCAGAAGTGGTAAAAACAGCATTGTACAATTCTGAAAAACTCATACTTAATGGAGAGACCAGATTTACTTTGTGAGTGTGTGTGTGTGTGCGCGCGTGCGTGTGATAACAAAATAATTAGGATTAGAGAATCCTGGCTTTACAGATAAGGAACACAGATAGCGTATCACTTATGAAACAGAGCATTTTATCAAAGAATGCTTCGTTTTAAAAACATATTATTGTCATGTTTATAGAAAAATCTTAGGGGAAAAGAAAGAGGGTCATTTAAGATTGATGCTTTAATTATTACTTCATTACTGCTGCAACAGATTGAGTGGTATTGTTGTTCCACATAAGGTAATATAGCTTTGTAAGCACTTAGTTTACTATCATGGAGTGACCTAGGTAGGCTTAGGTTATTAAGTTCTTGATATCAGGATATGAAACCAGATAGAGGAAAAATAATTTCCGGCTAATGCTGCAAGACCCGTGTTGTCTAAATGATAATCGACACAAAATGATTTGTTTCATTATGTTCTCAGTGTTTATTTACTTTTGTTTCAAAACCTAAATTAGAGTTTTGTGGGATATAATAAAAATATACTGAAAAGGAAATTACACTGAAAAAAGTCATTACCATGATAAAAAGCCAAGGTTTTTACTTAAATTTATAGAAATAATAAAATTGGGGTTGAGCCATGTATTTAATTCCCTCAGAAATGGGGCCAAAAGGAGAAAGGCTATTAAGATTTAACAAAAGATATGCAGAAAGTACATGCTAAAAGAAAAGGAGTTTCTCTTCTAAAGATGAAAATAGATAAGAAAAATATATACCTATGAAAGGATGGATTTAGAAATTGGGATAAAAATAGCATATATTCTACAGTTGTAACTAGTAAAAAAAACCTAGGCATATGAGAACACATTAGAAAAATGTTAATGGAGAAATGAAATACCATATATTTAGAACATGATCAGGGTAGAAAAAAACATGTAACTATTAAAAAAAACTAATTGTATGAAAACAGACTAGAAAAATGTTACATAGAAACAAAATACTACATGTTTAGCACATGCTCAGGTTTTATGTGATTATTCTGCTTTGAAAATTTCTTTAATAACAGTCACAGATTATTTTCAATTAAAATATTAAGGCAGAGCAAAACTCGTGAAACCAGTGTCTTAATATCAGTACGATTCTCTGGGAGTTACAGTTCCTGTTTCTTTTATGTTTCAAACTTCTATATTTTTGGTTGTTCATGCTCTCTATTATTGCTCTGTGTTACTGTTACCCTGTTTTATGATTTTGTGGTGTTCACCACTCTGTTCAATACTTCCATAATTGTGTTTTATGTTGTTGTTAATTACCTGTCTTTACTTTTAGAGGTAAGCTCTCCTGAAAGCACAGAACTTCCCTGCCATGTTTACCTCGGTATCCTCAGCATTTATACATGGACTGGCACATAATTGCCCTTACTGATGAAATGCATTATTATCAAATATTTTGTTTGCAATTTGAGATACTGCAAAGAAAAGATGTCTATTATTTTGTAAAAATGGATTCTGTAGAGCCTAGAGTATATATGAGGAGAAAAAGCAACCATAAATAAAACATGGTAATATCCTTAGTTTTCTCTCTCAGAAAGCTATTAAAAATTAGGAATTCTCTTTCCTACACAGTTGGCCCTGCACATATCTTTAGTTTATTGCTTTTAGTTCTACTGAGCTGATCACTCTGACAATCTTTAAGTCCTATAAATATCTGCCCACTGCAAAAAGAGGTGAAGCAAAGATTCAATCACAGGTGATACTTAGTCTCTGATATTTAACTTTCTCATACTGGTATAATCATAGCAGTTGTTCTTTTATTGAATACATTCACATCTGTTGGCAATGGCAATAGCTTTAAGTCTCTAAGTATCACACCTTTCCATATTATCAAATACCATGGACCCTTGCTGAGACTCCCTGGGTCTGCCCCGGAGTGTCAACTGGGGGTTAGTATCTGGAATAACAGTGATTCTCAGGGAATCTGTTAATACAGAGGCCAACTGCCATCTTTTTTAGTAGTTCACTGCCTGAACCTTGTGACCTCAGATTTGTTGCTTTTGCCTACCTGGATCTAACTATCTTTCCTCTTGCAGCAGAACTCTTTTCCATGTTGGACAGATGCTATGTCCAACTCATAAACCCAGCATGACACAAAACCCAGGTTTAGATAAACATTGTATTTCAAGAGCCTTTTCCTAGGGGTGGGATAAAGGCAACTGTCTCAGGTTATTCCAGTCAAGTTTATCCCATAAATTTTTGGGAAAAAAAAAAAAGAAATTACTGTATTTCTACATGGAAGTTTCTGATATAAGCCTGTTCTCTCTAGAAACTTCTTTCTACTGCAAAGAAAGAGTCTGGCTCCCACCCTTCGACCCTGCAAGCACAAAAACTTAAGGTACAAAGGGAGGTAGTCGGGGGTGGGGGCAGTAGGAAGGAAAATAGACCTTGTCCTGAGCATAGGATTTGATTTCCCTTTTCCAGATATATCTGAAGCCAGAGTATTCCTGGGCTTTCTGGTCACATGAGCCTCAAAATACTTTTTTCTGCTTAGGCCATTTTGAGTCAGGTATTATTTTCATATGTGAAAGAGTTCTTGGAATTAAAAAGAAAAGAGGCAGGAGTCAAATTGGTCATGTATTAACAGAGGAGTAGCTGACAATACCAGATATTGTAATATTTGTATTTTTGAATGAACAACACTTTTAGTGGTGAAAGAGCTTATTCAAGTTTATC
The DNA here is from genome assembly GCA_004363535.1 of Dasyprocta punctata. Lineage (NCBI taxonomy): Eukaryota > Metazoa > Chordata > Mammalia > Rodentia > Dasyproctidae > Dasyprocta > Dasyprocta punctata. The sequence continues at coordinate 40,985 of RJWM01016750.1, forward strand.
ATTCTGGGTCGACCCTAATCCAAGTTTTATGTCTCTGTCATATTACCATGATGATCATATTCACCCAAACAATGAAGTGGATAAATTAGCCTTGGCCCTCTTTAGTCTCTTTCATTCATCTTTTGGGTCACCATCCATTCATCCTCATTTGCCTTTCATGTAGCTAATAATAATATGATTGATTCTAGTTAAGTATTAGCTCTGTAAATAGATGGCTTTAGTTTGATTCCACATCCTATTATATAATACAAACCCAAATAAGTTACTTAATTATTCTTTTTTAAAAAATATTACTTATCCATCATTTTAACATTAAAAATCATGGATAATTCAGCAGTTATCTCATAGGGTTGTTGGTAGGGTTAAATAGGATGAAGAATCAAAAATATAAAGTGCAGATGAGAAGAAACAAGATTATGATTAGCTTGTCTATGTCCAACAGTTCCCATTAATGTCTGTCCTGTGTTTCAAATAACCTTGCATTCATGTCAGTTAAAAGTTGTACCTCCTTATATCAGATCAACTACAATATCAATAAGGTAAATCCACATTGCAATGCCTTTGGCTATGAACTATGTCCCACAAATGTGTTAGATTCTTAACACAGATTGCCAACTGATGGGCTTCACATTAGACCTGAGTCTAGTTAGAATTTATATGCTCCCTTAGAGTAAAATGCTTAACTGACCTGCCTTGGAACAGAAAATGGAAAGCAACAGTACAATCAACGACTTCTATTAACATTAGGAAACCAGTGAGAAATTGTGCTTGTGAGTACCAGTGAAGAGGGTAATGAAAGATGAGGCTGGAAATTTTGTAGCAAAGCTACAACACTTATTATTCAATCATATTTCTTTGCCCTCTAGAAACTAGCTTAGAACTAATTAGTTTAGAAATAAGGAAAAAAAATGAAATGACTTATCTAACAGCACTGAGATAAAGCGATGACTAATGGCCAACTGAGTTAGTAACTCAAGATTAGTGAGTTCTCTTGCAGACTGGAAAGTATAATTTTCAAAAGCAGACAATTTATTTCAAACTTTGGTCACAGAAGTGACACCATATTAGATTTCCCTTACGTTTTCAAAGAGGTAAATAAAGACTGATTCTAATACCAAATGAGGATGACAGACTTGTGTTTTTGTTAACCAAGAACAGCTTACTAGTTCTTTTATTTTGAGATAACTACAAAACACACTGTTTATTAAATGCTCAGGCAGTATGATCCAATAAACAAAATAATTTAAAAGGTTTTCTCAGGAATGTAATTGCAGGTAGCAGACTTGACAATCGATTCTTTGTCATTGTACCTGTAGAATCCATTATCATGGTCAAATTAGGCAACATAAATTATAAAAAAATTGCTAAACACTCACCATGAAAACAATAACTCATTACCATTGCAGAAGAAAATAGAAAAAGAGTTTCAAATAGTACATTTTAGTATTTTGGATTTAACACATGATTGTCGTATCTCTCTCCAATCAGTTTTGCTCTGAAGATTATCAGCAAGAAGCCTTTTAGTGCCAGATTTTAAAAGCATTCAAAGCATGGCATATTCTATTTAAATGTACAAATTACATCAAAAATTAAGAGATTTCACTTTTACTTATCTCTACACATGCTTTGTGAAGCTAATCGAAAATGTATACAAATTCGGAATTTAACTTCTTGCTTGTTGATGAAAAACTGAATCCAGCTGGGAGACATGACTATGAGGCCATGACTACCTAGCTTCCATTTAGTGAGTCCACAGAAAGCTAATTCATAGAGATATGTTTTTAAAAATAAAGCAATGAGAGAAGTAAAACTCAAAAGCAAAAAACAAAACAAAACAAAACAAAAAACAAAAAAGGAAAGCAGAAAGGGAAAGCAGAAAGGAAGGGCTGAGAAAAGAAGAAAATCTAAGGAAAAGAATGCAACGGGATTACTGTATTATTCTCATAGTGAGAGTTAAACAAATCTCTTTTATTCAAGTAAAAATAAAATATTTTAATGCATAAGTAGAGGCTTAAAAGTCCAGAAGTTAAGAGACATAAAACTGTTGCTCTGATAAATATATAAATGATGAAACATTCTTGAAGGCATAACAGAACCTCTCTCCTCTACAGTTTCAAGAGGGAGTAGGCATTTCTCTTCCATCAATATTCATTTTAATGTTGTCTAGGAGTTGTTCAGAAAGTGTCTATGATTATCCTGAAAAAAACGTCATTGGAATCTTGAATAGCCAGTACTTTTTATTTTTTTAAACAATTTAAAAGCAGGGCAGCTTTGGTTTAAGGGTATGTTGGTTTTCTTTTGAAATGTCACTGTTTTGAATTATTAGGCTGAGATGTAGCTCAAGGTGATTGGTTGGCTTTTAACATTTAACATTATAATTTAATAAAATCACTAAAAATAGGCACCTTACTTGTAATGTCATGTTGTTAACTAAGCTTTTAACACAATAATTTCCTGTACACAGACAGTTGAAACTCAAGCATTTTGAGACATACAGTGACTCTGTTTATATATATTTAAATATAAAACTTATGGCCTTGTACTTTGAATATTGGTAAAATAGATGTTATTCTATTTATAGAAGAGGTCCTGATGCTCTAGAAATATGTTCTAAGGCCCAATGGTTCGCTTCAGTCATTCTTCAAATCTGATGAAAATGCTAGGGATTAGGCAGAAAGCCAGCTTTCTAAACCAGGATCTGGCAGCCACTCCAAGTCAGAAACAGATTTAAGTGCTTTGCTATCTTGTCTTTCTTCTGAGAAAGTGTATCAATTTTTTTTCTTAGTCTCACTAACTGTAAACCTCATTGTTAAAGCGGCCCAACTATACCTTGATAACCTAGTGTCCTACTTGGCCTTGCTTCAAATTCTGTAGTCATTTGTTCAAATAGCATTTCTAGTCTTTTTCCTCAAATAAATAAATAAATAGCCGTGTCTTGGATACTTGTCTCTCTCTCTCTGCTGGGACAAATACCCAATGCTCAAAATAATGGAAGGAAAGGTTTATTTAGCTCACTGTTTGTGGAGGTTTTGGTCCATAATCAGTTGGTTCCAAGGCAGGGTAGCATGGCCCAGGGGCAACGTTCAAGGAGGCAGAAGACAGAAAATGCAGCAAGAGCAAAAATGGGGGAAGCAAGTCTCTTTTCCTCCCTTATATTGTAAGAAGACTACCCCTTCCCAGGGCAGGTGTAGCACTCACAGTCTCAGGGCACTCCTCTTGCACAAGATGAAGACGCTTACAAAGTAAGTATATTGGCCCCTTGTTGAGTCCCATAGATTCAGGTTGACACAATGTGTCAACCATTACAAACAGATAGGAGCTTCCAAATTTCATAGATGGTAAACAAGGACCTATCCACTGTTTGTACTGTGTAGATTATAGAGGACTAGCACCATGCTCAGCTGGGTCTTTTGCCTTTTCAGTGAGACCAAATAATTCCAAGGTGATATTTTAGTAATTAAGAGCTGTCAGCTGCTGTGATGGTATGTTGTTGTTTATATATGCTGTAACTCTCACATACAATTATGCCTACAACACTTTATGAATAGTCCATCCTAATGCAGGTATAAAATTGCCATAATGAAATTCAATATTTTATAGAATAAGTAAACACAAATTATATATATATATATATATATATATATATATTACATATATGCATCCTAAAAGCAACTTCACACATGATGTTTCA
>RJWM01016751.1:0-44789 GCA_004363535.1 Dasyprocta punctata
TATTATGAAGCATGGTTCTTTGGTTCATTTTCAAGTCTGATTGGTTTCAAAATAATTTACTAAAGAACTTCAATTTAAGAACAGGTGACTTAAGGCCAGCATGGAAGCTGAACACTACACCTCTAGCTCCAGATGAGACTGTGCTGCCTTAAGTAACTCACAATACCAACTTCTCTTAAAAACATACTCAATCTTGCTGACCAATCTTTGTGAGGTGTTGAATGGGTCACCTGAGTAATGCTGGCAAAGCATTTTGAAGAGAGAAAGCAGCATATTAAATGTCCCTAGTCAAAGGAGCTTATCTTCCTGGGGACTATCTCTAGCAAATCTTTAATCCAAGGCTGGCTATCTTCTGCCACCATGCATATTTCTGAGGCCCCCTTAGAATCAGCATGAGCAAAAGAAATAGGAAGGTTAATGTGCTGGTGTGTCATGGGGGTGGGGACTGGGTGGAGTGGGATGGGATGGGGTAGGGTGGAGTGGGAAATAAAAAAGAAAAGACTATTAGTTTCCCCAGCCTTTTGGATTAGATATTCTCATTTTCTATTACTGAAGTAACAGGAAAACATTCAGATCTTGAAAAAGCAAGCATGCAGTTTTTATCCAAGAACCCTCCAACCTGCATGTTACTTGCTAATATGTCAAGTAGTACATAGCACATTATATGACTAAACATATATGAAATCCAGCTTAGCCTCAAAAAAGACCAAATATAATTCAAAGACACCAGGATCCTGGCCATCAGTTAAATAAAGAGTTATGAAGTGGAAGAGGTGACAGCTGGTTTCATCTAGATAATGGCCATCAGGAGGTCTCCAATATTATTTACAGAATTATCTCCACAGGCAACATGCCCACAAAAAACAGAACAGTTTATTTTATATTGTAGGTGAACCTTCCAAACTGGTCAATATTTGAAGGCCTGCTGCTTGTTCCTTAGGCAAAAACCATGTGGGTAAAAAAAAAAAAAAAAGAAAAGTCCACGAAAGGAAAGCGATCTAGCTCTTTTCATTGTGCCTCCAGATGATCAGTTATATCGAAGCTAACATCTGCGGTCAGAAACTTGTTGAAGTGGATGGTAAACACAAACTTTGTACTTTCTATGAGAAGCGTGTGGCCACACAAGTTGCTGCTGGCATTTTGGGGGAAGCATGGGAGGGTTATGTGGTCCAAATCAGGGCTGCAAAAACAAACAAGGTTTCCCCATCAAGCAGAGTGTCTGGAACTAAAGCCATGTGCATCGGCTACTAGGGACATTCCTATTATTCTGCTGGGGTTGCCTTCTTGATGCCAATCTGAGCATTTTCAACTTGGTCACTGTAAAAAATGGACAGAAGGACCTATATTCCTCCAATGACTGGCATTATTGTGCCTCATTATCCAGGGTCCAAAAGAGCTAGCAGACCCACAAATTTTTCAATCTTTCTAAGGAAATTGATATCTACTAATTTGCTGTCAGAAAGCCCTTTAAGAAGGAAGGTAAGAACTCAGGCCCAAAGCACCCAAGATTCAGTGTCTTGTTCTTCCATGGGTCCCACAGTACAAACAATGGCATACTGCTGCAAAGAAATAGCGTACCTAAATTAAACTAAGGAAGAGGCCACAGAATATACTAATCTTTAGGCCAAGAGAATGAAAGAAGCTGTATTGGGTGATATACTATGTACCCCCAAGTCCTCATATACTTTTGATGGGGCTGAAATATTGGTTTGTTATTGGTTTGTTGTCTGGTGCAGGGATTGGCAATGTGAGTGGTGTACCCGCCCAGGGGTGGAGCTGACATACAGTATAAGGGAGTGCTTCCTCTTGTGCTTCTGCCCTCTCTCACCAGCACGCCTTGCTGTTTGCGGCCACCATGCATGGCAGCCCCGCCATGCCACGCTGCCTTGCAGCCAACTGAGTATGGACTGAAACTCCCGAGAAACTGTAAGAATAAACCTTTCCTTCCCTAATTTTGGGCGTTAGGTATTTTGTCTCAGCAATGAGTGAAAAGTAACCAAGACAGAAGCCATAGAAAAACGCCAGCATAGATTGCCAAGAAATGCAGTCTGTCTTCTCTAAAAGCTTTCACTTCTCAGTCTAAGTCACAAAATTTTTTAACAGTAAAAAATAAGCCAGATGTGGTGGTGCACACCTGTAACCCCAGTACTTGGGTGGGTGGGGAACTGAGGCAGGAGGATCACTGCGAGTTTCAGGCCAGCCTGGGCTACAAAGTGAGTTCAAGACCAGCCTGAACTGCATAGTGAAACCATGTCTCAAAAAAAGACAAAACAGACTGGGGATATAACTTAGTGGCACAGGAGCCTGCCTGGCAAGCACAAGGTCCTGAGTGTGATTTCTGGTAACCAAAAAAAACAAAAAAACAAAAACAACAACAACAACAACAACAACAAAAAACAAAGTAACAAATAAATTAAATCAGATCCTAACAAAAAAGGCAAGCAGTCTAATCAGAGGGAGGGAGAAGGGCTAAGCAGCTGATGTATTTCTCTCTTCATAGGTGTATGGCCCCTCAGCCAACAGAATGCTAAGGAAATAGAAGGTACTCACTTCCTAGTGATTCACAGGCAGAGAGTCTTCTCTGAAATATCTTTTGCAGAAATACCAAAGTTTATATCTATTTTCCTAAATGATAGCTCATTTCCTTTTAATTTTGTTAAAAGCAGATTTATTTCTAAAGAGAATGCATAAAATAACAGAATCCCAAAGTTAAATAGCACTTTATGAAGTTAGATTTTCTCTCTTTTCGTGTTCCCACTCTAATGTGGCTGATTACACCACATTTCACTATCACCAACAGCTAGTAGAGTGATTACACAAATGCAAACTGAAATTATTCCTTTAGGTAGCAAAAAAGTTTGGCTGGTGCTAACTTCAGGCCTGGCCAAATCCAGCCATAGCTCAAATGATGGTAGGAATTACTTGTTGTCATGCTCTACTCCTAGCAGCTTTGGGCTTACATCATCTCCGTTGCCTAGTTAACCTAATGGAGTTTTCCTAGCACTGCCACTTAAATGAGTGCAGGAAGGAAGCCAATGGGGGGGTACGCAAGAAAAGTAACCACAGCAGGGACTTGTGCACTTCTCCTAACTTTTAGTAACTCTGTAAGAAATCCTACCTAATTAAATATTTCTGATGACAGTATATGTCATTTGGTCTTACAGCACTTTTAGGGTGATTCAGATGAAGTGAAACTAATTGATTGGCTTGCTAGATATTTATAAATTGCTATCATGTCTTCTATCTCTTATCTATGTAGGCAAGCACTCTACCACTGAAACATGCCCTCAGTCCTACCTCATATCTATCTAAAGATCAGATATTTCCATTCCTTTAATGATGCCTTATGTGGCATAATTTTACCCCACCCCATACTTTTTATAACCGGTTGAAAACGTTCTATGTGTCAAGTTCTTTGTAAAGCACATTACATAATAATCTATTAGAAATAAACATAACAAACATTTGTGTCTAAATATAATCTTTTGTGTTAAAAAAAAATGGACCAAGACAGTGGTATTGAGCCCATGTTAAAAATACTAGCCAGGTGTGGTAGCTCACACTTGTGATCCTAGCACTGGGAAGGCTAAAGCAGGAGGACTCCAAGTTCAAGCCCAGCCTGAGTGACCTAGTGAGACTCTGTCTCAAAAAATAAAAAAAGGTTGGAAATATAACTTAGTGTGAAGACTCTTGGTTCAATCCCCAGTCAAAAAAAAAAAAAAAAAAAAAAACACACACACACACAAAAAAACAAAACAGAAATCAAGTAGAAGATTCTGGAAGATAGTCAAATGCTTGGGCTCCTTCCTAGGTTTTCCTCACACTAACCAATACACAGTATAACGCATCCTGGTAAAACATTTAGAGCAAATAGTTCATGGTGCATAATGGAGCTCAAATTAGTAATTTTCACCATTGTCATGAGCATCCTTCCATTATATTTCCTGACACTTAAGGCATCTAATGAATAGCATTCCATTTATGTAATGAGGACTGGCTAATCTGGATCATACACGGTAATTACATGCACACCAGACAGTTGCTTTCAATAATGATGTCAGAAGAGATGAAAGCAACAGTTCACTACATCCATCTCAGATGACCAGGCTTCAGTTTAGACTCAGTTCTTTTCTTTATTAACTACTATTTGAAAAGGAATGTTCCCAAGCACAGATGTTACTCTAAGACAGCCTGACACACAAATATCTTAGCTCATTCACAAATACACTGGATGTTGACTAACCAACACAGTGTCATCCCTTGGTGTCCATGGGAGATTGGTTCTAGGATCCCTATCCTGTGGACACACCTATACCCCAGGTGCTCAGGTCCTTTATATCAAATGGTATAGGATTTGCATATAACCTACACTCATCCTCCTGTGTCCTATGAATCATCTCTAGCTTACTTACAACACCTAATTCAGTGTAACTGCTATGTAAATAGTTGCTATACTGTATTCTTTAGGAAATGAAAAAACCTGTACATGTTCAGTACAGATACTTTTTGTCCAAACGGTTCCTATTTACAATAGGTTGAATCCTTGAATGCAGGATTCAAAGGGCAGACTGCTCACAAAGCTGCCAGAGTTGCTATAGTCCATGGTTTCTAACAAAAGGCACATTCCACAGCAACCTGTGGAGCTTTAAAAATCACACACGCCCATGAACACAGCCACGGATTCTGATTCTGTAGGTATCTCCTTTTAAAAAGAGCCATAGGTGATTCCCACGTGCACCTGCAGTTACTAATATTGTCTATGACCAGGTGTGGTGGTGCACGCCTATAATACCAGTGCTCGGAAGGCTGAGGTAGGAGGGTCACTGCAAATTCAAGGCCAGCTTAGGCTACACAGTGAGCTCAAGGCCAGCCTAGAATGTGAAGTGAGACTCTACCTCAAAAACAAAAAACAAAAAAACCACTGTCTAAGAATTAGTGTCATTCAACCCTGTGTGTACTGGAAACCCCATGTCCAAGTCCATGCAGGCCAAGTGAGTTGTGAAATGAGCAGTTGTCTTTTCTTAAGTCTTCCAGATAATTCACATAAGCAGGTAGGATTGAGTAACCACCTTTTATGAGATCCTCACAAATCCAAGACACAATTTCATGTGCATGTTTACTGTCACAAGTCTCTTCAGGTGACTCAGCATTAACAGGTAAAGGGGAGATAAAAGAATAGAGTTTGAACTGGGTATGCTGGCGCACGCCTATAATCCCAGGACTCAGGGGGGCTGAGGCAGGATGACTGTAAATTAAGGCCATCCTGGACTACTTAGTGAGACCCAGTCTCAAAATGAAGACTAAAAATGGGCTGGCTATGCAGCTCAGTGCAAAGGCCCTGGGTTCAATCACCAGTACTGGGGGGTGAGAGGAGAGAGGACAGTTCAAAGACAATGCAGTATCACAGAAAAAGAAGTCTACTTTGGCTTATCTAGGGATGAATGGTTTACAGACTAATCACGATTAAGGCCCAGCAAGGAATGGGAAAATATCTCTCTCCCTCAACCTATCTCCCAAACTCTGGCCTCCATGCCTGCCCTCACCCAGCACAGGTACCCGGGAACTGAGGGTGGAGGCCTGCAGCAGTCATCCTGGTCTCAGCTTTAACTGTGGCTAATGTGCAAGCTGACTAGTCAGCAGGACAATGAGCAGGACACTGTGCTTTACAGGGGTCAAGCTGGACAAAAGGGTAGACAGAACTGATCTTTATTCATTTCTCACCTTGACTCGTCAAAGCAACTTTAATTGGGCAAATGACAGGGTAGCTTTAGATCTGGCAGTAAGTCACGTATCACTGCTTTAAGAATTCTAAATATTTAATACATCTTTAATGCTTTCCATCAAAATTATTACTCTGAAAAATTATCCTTTGAGACTTAAACACAGAAGCATTATAGACATAAACTAATTTTTTGTTGTTTCATTCTAACTTAGTGTTTCGATGCATTTTTGAAGTGAATGTGTCTTATTAGTCTTCACAGTGTAACAAGAGTGTCCTGATGATCTCTCTTCACAGGAATTGGCTCTTTTTCCTCCTCCACAATAAGAACACAGGGACTACTATTAACACGCCTCTTTCAAATTTTTTTTCTCCTCTTCCTCAAGTTTTTATTTTGAAGGTGTTCACACAACTACACATCAACACCTAGATTCAACAACTGACATTTTGCAACACCTGCTTTATCTGGGTCTTCTCTTTCTCATTCCAAACCATTTTGAAAATAAACAGTTGACTTCATGATCAATTAATTCTTGAAAACTTCAGTATGCATATTCCTAGAATAGGGACATTTTTGTGCATAGCTTCAATATTATTAACCGTGCTGGGCCAGGGATTTAGCTCAGTGGTATAAGCGCCTGCCTGGCAGGTGTGAGACTGTGAGTTCAATCCCTGGTACCAAAAAAAAAAAAAAAAAAAAAAAAAAAGCTAAGAAAATGACAGTAATTTTCTAGTAGTATGTGGATATATACAGTGGACACTTGATGTACAAACTCCACTCCTTTGTAAGGGCTTGTCGTAACTCAAGTTGGTTGTAAATCAAGACAACATTTCCCATAAGAAATAATGTAAATGCCCATAATGCATTCCAAACCTTACAAAGCACCCCTTAACTTTTTTCAGAATAAAAAAGGGTTGTATAATATGCATAATTTACCAGAAACACCAATAATTTTCCTAGTATATTCACCAAAGTTATAAATGTGCCTAGTTTGCCAGAAACAACAATTTCATATGTACTCACCATTCAAGTCAACATCTTTGGCTTGCAGGAAGGGAGGATGAAATGGAAGGTGGTTATTGTTTGGAAGGAGGGTCCCCTTCCATAAGAACATCAGGAATCCGGCTCTCTGGTGCCCTTTCTCTCCTTGGGAGTCTGTAGCCCACTAGGTCTTGACCTTTTCAAAACTAGAAACTGGTCTAAGGTTGTCTGTTTCTGTCTTTAACACTGTTCTGTAATATGACATGACATTCTCATTAAGCAAGTGAATGTAACAACTGACTTCTCAGTCTGGGTGGGTCTTCTTTACAAATGTTTGTAGCTGTGTGTGTTTTTTGGGGTTTTTTTTTTTTTTTTGGTCTTTTTTGAGACAGGGTCTCACTATGCAATTCAGGCTGGCCTTGAATTCACTTTGTAGCTCAGAATGATCTCAAACTCACAATGATCCTCCTGCTTCAGCCGCCCAAGTACTGGTATCACAGGCGTGCACCACCAGGCCTGGCTAGCTCTGATTAGTTTTCAAGACTTCCTTTACTTCAGAAGAACTTTGCTGCACTGATTGTTGATACTTCCCCTCCCCTTCAGAAAGCTCCTCAGCTGCCATCCTCTGTTGCTCAGCCAGAAGTTGCTGAAGTTCCTCTGGAGACAATTCCTCTGAGTGTTCCTCCAGCAGTGCCTTAACATCACCACTGTCTACCTGCAAGCCTATGGACTCTGCTATAGTGACAATGTGATCAACCGCAGGGTCAACTGAAGGCACAGGCTCCTCAATATAGCCTTAAAAGTTTCTCTCCTGTATAATTTTAGGCCACATTTTCTTCCAGGCAGATCTCAGTGTCCTTAGAGAGACATTGGCCCAGGATTTCTCAGTCCCACACAGGAAAAGATATTGTAATGTTTCTTTCAGAAGTCTTTAAGAGTTAAATCTGTATCTGAGACCATCTGGAAGCACTTCAGGAACAGTTCTGCTATATAGCTTCTTAAAGTTAGCTATAACCTGCTGAATCATAGGCTGCAGTAGAGGAGTTGTATTAGGTGGGAAGAACTCGACTGAGAGCTGTGGAAATTCTTCAGCCAATTCTTCTTCCAAATCTCATGGGTGAGCAGGAGTACTGTTCATAACGAGGACAGCCTTGAGTGGTAAAACTTTGCCCTCCAGATATTTCTCAACAGTAGGACAGAAAGTCTTCCTGATCCACTCAAGAAAAAGTACTCTAGTTACCTAAACTTTTGGATTAAATATCCACATGACCCTTGGCCTATCTTTCATGACTTTTTATGAACACTGCAGGAGGGTCTCAGAGTGATAAACCAAGAGAGGTTGTATCTTGTCACCACTCACATCGGCACATAGCAAGAGATTTAACCTAACCTTCACAGGCTAGTGGCCTGGCATTTTCTTCTCTTCCTGGGTAACGTATGTTCTCCTGAGAATTTTCTTCCAGAAAAGACCAGTTTCATCATAATTGAAAACTTGATGAGAGCAAAAAGCATTTCTCTGTGTTATCATTTTGAAGTCATGTATGTAATATTCAGCAGCCCAGCACTGGCTGCTTTACCATGCCTAGTTATGCTATGAACCCCAGTTCTTGCTTTAAAATTGTGAAACCCCCCCTTTCTGAAATGAAATGTTTCACCATCATCACTTGCTGATAAATTATTCTTTACAAGATCTGCATTTATAGCCTGAGCTTTTTCGCAAATTACACACTTAGAGAGGCTACAACCCGCCATTCTTTCATTTATACACAATAATAGCCTTTCTACCTCATCTAACACTGTTGATTGTGACTTAATAATTTGAGTAACACCTTTAGCAACACTAGCTTCCATACACAACCCTTTTCTCTGTAAGATTATTGAGATGGTGGATTTCAATATGCTGTACATATTAGCAAGATTGGTCACATGACCAGCACTCTCATATTTCTCCACAATTTTCTTTCTTTTTGATTGTGATTGTTTTCTTTACTTTCTTCTCCTGCTTTAGCTTCTATTTTGGCTTTTTTGGGGCCATTTTGATAGTAGTTATCACAGCGATTATATAAGGCACTGATGGAAATTTCATCCATAAATGCGCATTTGGGCTCAGACTGACACACATGCTTACATACACTTTTCTGGCATCACCAATCTTTGTTTGCAACCACACAAGTAGCTGGCACTCAGGTTGATACTCAAGACTTTGCTTGTAAGTTAAACCTAAAAATCTGGTCATAACTCAAGTTGTTTGTATGTAAGGCTACTTGTAACTCGAGGGTCCACTATATGTAATTATGTATGTATGTAGGGGTATGCCTATGTGTGTGAGTGTGTGTGTGTATATATATATATATATACACTCTGTACAGATACTCTCTCTATAACTGTGTACTCTATACACACACACACTCTCTCTCTCTCTATATATATATATGTATATAATCTGTATCTCCTATACATTTTCAATATTTCCCACTTGATTGTAAAATACGTTTATGATTTTCATATTTTTGCCCAAATTTCTTGTCAGTTTATCATGAATCTGTGTGGTTCTGAGTAATGTATGTGCTCACTAAACATGCCAGTCCCACAAGGAAGGCCTATTATTCAAGGGCACTCTGTATTCAGTAAAGAAAACACCTTCCTATTTCTACAGTAACAATTTTTTAGAAGACTCACAATGCCCTACACTCTTCCTCTCCTGACTGGTGTACAGAAGGAATTTCTGAAACTGTTCACACAGATTATTCCAAAACTGAGGGGTAACAACCTGACTCCAAAAACATCAGTTTGACCTCAAAAGTTAGCCTTGTCTTTTACTTCTTTTCACAAATCCTTAGTTCTGAACTGCTTCCTGACCATTCTATGTGAGTAAGTACATCTTGGTAATAGCTAACATGTGGTGTGAGAACTCTCTGATGCTGGTTTGTGGCCTGGTAACCATACAAACATTCGCATTCTGCATTAATGCTGATGTGCAGAGGCTGGTGGTGATGACAATGGTGGAGATCATGGTGATGATGGAGATGGCAGTCCCAGTTTCAGGCCCTTGCTCTAGCACAGGTATATATTTAGAAATATAAACCATAATGGCATTTGATCAGGAGTCCCTTGGCACATGCTCTATACAAGAGCAAAGTGGCACTGACACCAAGGACTCTCCTATCACCTGTAGTTTTGTGGGATCTCCCTAGGACATGGAGGATAACAGACATTTTTTTACATTTAATTTTTAATAATATATCCACTAACAATTCCTTTCAGTAGGGAACATGCAGAGAGCAGAATTACCAGATTAAGATGAGGATTCTCTGAAAATCTCAAGCAATACCTGGCAAAAACTTGTGCTCACAAGCTTAGTTTCATTATTTGAGAGAAGGTCTTTTTCTCTAGTACTAACACCTTGTTCTTTGCAGAGTAGTTTTTTGGTCTGACCAAACACTGAAGAGTATCTGTATTCACCTTTGTAAGATGTGCTCACGAAGAATGTTCTTGAGTATGCAGTAATATTCACTGTAGGCCTTTGTGAAGTACAATGCATATTTGTATGCCTGCATCTCTAGATACGAGGGAGAGAACTCTGACAACCCATTGCTTAACCCTTAACTTGGGCTTAAGGGACTATCACTTATTCATTAGCTTCAATTCCCCTTCATTACACAGTAAATAAGTAAATGTAGCATGATTTCACCAATTATTAACATTGTTTGAGTATTACAAGCCACGCTCAAATCAGTTTTATGCTGTGAACACTTCCAACCACTATCAGATCACAACCTTGCACATTTAAAACCAGGTACTGTGTATATCCAGAAATCCTGAGCATGCATGAAATAGGACTAGGCTGCTAAACTTATGTTAACCCAATATCTACCCAACCATATTATTGGAAAGAAGAAATTGCCCAAAGACTCAATAAATCTAGCAGAGATCCTGGGACAAAACAAAATACTATCATGTCTTGAGAAAGCCCATCACAGGAAGCTTTGAAACTAAGGGATCGAAATTATGACCAACATAATTTTTAACTACTTGTTACAAAGAATCCCAGCAAATCCCAACATGCATCCATACTTAGCAAAATAAAACATCCATGTGAATGTCAGTAACTCAGCTACCAATTAATACCAACTCTCCCTAAAAATGTTTGGAATAGATTTGATCTAGAGATGTGAAAAGTATATACACTTATTTTAGTTTTAACACTTTTGAAGTTCCCCTTTGAATTTGAGGAACTGTACTGCAGAAGAAAGTGGCATTTCTGATCATGGTATAAATGACTCTTATTTTAACTGGCTAGTACCAGAAGATTTACAAATGCAAAATCAAACATAGAAATGTGTAATTTTTTTGTTACAGGACATAAAGCTTAATTCAATCATGTAGATAAAAGTTCAACAACCAAAGAGTTTGTTGTGAATAAGAAGAATGTTTACCTGCTCTTTGGATGGCACAAGAAGTTCTTCAATCATCATGCTGTCTCGGGCATAGGAGCTTCTGTTCAAGGTGTAAGACCTATCCGAACTGAAGGAGCGGAGGCTGTTGTATTTACAGTTAACCATTCAACAGTGGTAGATGATGATGAGATGAATAAAAGAAAATTAATGCATGCAACTTTCAAAACAGGCAAGATGGCTAAAAATATCAACAAAGTTTTTCTTGAAAGGACATCATCGAAAATAAAATTCTTTATATTGGAGGAAATGTCTTAAGTACACACAATCTGATGATCAGCTTTTGTTTAGAATTAGGCCAACCGGTATTAAATACATGTGAAGATGAAATGGATAAAAATTTTGGATGCTTAATTATGTCTCTGAACCACATGATATTGAGCAGAACCTCCACATAATTGATAATCAGAGTTTTTTGGGATGTGGGTCAGACCTTACATTCGCCTCCTCTCTGGCCCATTTGCTTGTCTTGCACTGCTGAATGGAATTATGTCTGCTGTGACATGGTCTGTTTACAAGCCTCTGAGAATTAGATACAGGTGTAACTTATAGAGAACTCTGGTTTGCAGTTGCAACTCATGGAAAACAGAAAAAAGAAGTATTTCAAATACACTTGTAAGTTGGGCTGGGGACTTAGCTCAGTGGCACAAGCGCCTGCCTGGCAAGCATGAGGTTGTGAGTTCAAACTCCAGTACCAAGAAAAGCTAAAAACAAAAAATGACAAAAACAGTTGTATGATCTTCTGTGCCAATTTCCCAACCTCAAAGAAACATTCAAATTTCTGGATGTTATTTTCTTTCATATAAATATCTCACCTCTCCTCCCTTGGTCTACTCTTGGCTTCCTTGCTCCTTCTGTTCCCCTTCCCAACCTCTCTAAAATCCTCCATGTAGCTCCTGAACTTCCCAGATGCTCAGAAGTGTCTTTCAGCACACTGATCTCCACCCTGAAAGCCAGTAGAGTAAGGTGCTGAACAAAGACAGCTCTGCGAGTCACCATGATGACCTTGCATAGATTCAGTTAAATCATGTGAGAATTGGAACTGTAATCAATCTGAGCTTCAGATTAATACCTTGCGAGCCCCCAGGAGCAGAAAGTATGGCGATCCTGAGGAACCACTTTGAGGTCATTTCCCACCTGCCTCCCTACCTCACCCGGCAGGCGGTAATGAGATAGCTTTTCCTCACCTCCCCTCTCTACTGAGGTCTGAGGTTTCCTGGCTTGTGCCTGGAAGACAGCTGCAGAATATAAAAACATTAAGCTGAAGTTTAGAATCGGCTCCTCAGTAGTGTGGTGTCCCTCAACTAGCATTGTAGACATTCACATTCAGTCCCTTTTGTTTTGGTGGCCTTTTCAGTGTAGGGAGAAGGACATTTTCTTTATTTGCTGCTTCCATAACTGACTGAATGCAAATGTTGTTTATCCTATCTTTACCAGTTGAATCAGTCAGAACTTGGCATTGGCCTTATGTATACCTGACATGAAAATAAGAAAAAGCTTGTAAATGAGGAATGATGTCTTTCCCCCACTGCCTATTACTATTCTAAAGATTACCTGAAAAAAGCGGGTATTCTCATATCAAGATACAGAGTCTCCTGATATTACAGGCAATATTCTGAGAGTCCACACAGTTTGTACTTCTAGGAGTACAGCCTTAGCTTTCACCAGAATCTCAAGCTAATCTTTCTCTGACTCAAAAATAACCATCATTCTATAATCATTATTTAGCATATTCAGTGAACATGTATGAACTGACTACTAAGATCATTAGCCCTGCACAGAGGAGCCTGCCTAGAAGGCCGCAGGACTCCACGTACTGGCACAGTCAGGCCCTTGGTGTCCCATCATGTGATCCACAGCTCTCCTTTTTCTCCCCCACTTTCCAGCTATAAGCATTTCCTTCTCTTACTCCTGCTTCTAGTCTCATCTCTCTGCTACAGCAAAAGCTTCCTAAGAGCAGAAATTCTTTCCAACTCAGTACTATCCAGCAGAGCCCAGAGTACCCTGGAGATGTGCTAAATTTGTGCAGGCCACTGTCATTGCCCCTGGCCACACGTGGCTACTGAGCACCTCAGATGTGGCTAATGTGACTGAAAAACTGCTTTTTAAATTTTATCTAATTTCAACTGATTTAAACAGCCATACATTGCTAGTGGTTACACTGCTCAGCAGTGCACCTTCTGAGTACACACGGCTCCACTAGTGTGATTTGAGAGGCAGTGCAGAGTTCTTCTCTTTGTATACAACATTCTTTGCTTCAAATTAAGATCCTCACTGCATGGTACATTAACATTTATGGTAGGTGAGGAGGTTTCATTGTATATGTGGAGAAATACTTAAAACTTTTAAGAGAGATTACATATTTATTTTAATTTTAGTTTTTAAATATTGCTAAGATCTGTTGATACTTTGAATATCTTCCCTTTCTTTATCTCTCTCTCTCTCTCTCTGTCTCTCTCTCTCTCTCTCTCTCTCTCTCTCTCTCTCTCTCTCTCTCTCTCTCTCTCTCTCTCTCTCTCTCTCTCTCTCTCTCTCTCTCTCTCTCTCTCTCTCTCTCTCTCTCTATATATATATATATATATATATATATATATATATATATATATATATGAGTGGCAGCTGCAAAACAGAGTTCAGAATTGGTCCTAGCTCAGTTATTACCAGAAAGGCCTAAAGTTGTCTTAATTTTACCAGATATCTAAAGTTTCTATTCCTGGTCATTCTAGGCCAACTTACATGAGACAAATGGAACCAATTAAATCCAAGAAGTTTCACTCTGAATTCTTAACAATCTAAGTACTTTCAGGTACTAAACCTATTGAGTATTTGCTTGGGGATCTTGAAAACATCAAAGAGCATTTACCTAATGCCAATGATATTATTTGTAGCCATCAATATACCCTAAATGTTAACTATAGAAAGTGTTAGAAAAACATGCCTCAAAATCTAAAATTATACTTGTATACCTAGCACTACTCAAAACAGCATCCAGCAAACAAACAGCCCTAGAAATCAAAACTTTTTCTTTAAGCCTAGTGAAATTTTTTCAGTTACTTCATGCACTGCACAAAATTTGTTGAGAGCGATAAGTTCCTTAAGTATTCAGTCACTTGGGCATTAAGTAATATATGTGTGTGTGTGTGTACATATATATATATATATATATATATATATACACATACATATGTATATATATATTTAGTTTATTGCTAATTTTTTGTCACAAAACTCATTTTCTAAAGCTAAGCAGAAAAAAAAAAGCACATCACAGCACATCGCATCGCAGCACAGCACATCACAATGCTGAAGAAAACAAAAATGAGAACATGAGCAGAAGAAGGGTGGAGAAACACCATAAAAGCGCCATGTCTTCTTACCTTATCTTGGGACTATTTTTAAAGTATTTTTAGAAAAAAAAAACCAGGAGAAATAGAATGCAAAAAAAAAAAAAAAAAAAAAAAAAAAAAAAAAAAAAAAAAAAAAAAAAAAAAAAAAAAAAAAAAAAAAAAAAAAAAAAAAAAAAAAAACAGACAGGGAAAAAAGAAAAAAATATTATGGCTGAATGAGTTACACATTTAACACGTTCCTTTTAAAATGTTACACTCAGAATAATTTACTTGACAGTACTCTAACAAAGTGCTTTAAAATGTTTGCTTTATAGTTTTTAAAAAATATTTGCCTCTGAGCATAACATAAGTTGCTAATGTAAAAAAAAAGACTCACGTATAATAGCAACAAATAATGGTGTAATCAAAATTGGAAGTGTGACAGCCTGGGAATAATCTTAAGAAAAAATTATAACAGGCAATACTCTGGTTCATATCTCACTAGAGGTCAGCTGCTATAATTTCACGCATGCTAATGAATGATTTACAAATTTGAGGATGAGAAGCAGCTAATTATTTGATTATAAAAGCTACAGAATGTTGAACAAGATATAAACAAGATACAAAGTATCTATACTGCCTTTACAAATCTGCAGATTTTCAGTTGTAACTCATCAATCTATGATTATCTGAAACATTGCATATTTTCAGTTTTTTCCCCTCTTCTTGTTGATGACACCTGCTACAGTAAGAGTTTAAGGCCTTTTGTAAGTGTATTTGTAAAGAAAAAGTTCTGAATCTGTGAGGTTCATTTAAAAAAGACTAACTAAAAGAAAAATCAATTCAGTATCTAAACTGGCCATAGCAACCTCACTGAGAAGAAACTCCAAGGTTTACTTTGTGGGAAGTGCCATTTTCTATTAGACAATGAAACTTTTACAACCGATTCTTAAACTATAGGAAAATATCCTCAGGGCTCTGGCTTAGGTTTAATTATTAGCTTTAAAATAACTTGACTGTCAGCAAACAAGCTGTTAATCCACATCAGGAAAAAAGTCTTCCAAATTCTGGACAAGGTCTTGTTTCTTTCAAGCAGTGTGAAAAAGTTTGAGTCAAGGTTTGCGGTGTACAAAAGTTTCACGCTTCAGTTGTGAGGACTGAATTTACAACCATTCCTCTCTGTGACTTAGGGAAAGTTACTCTTACATCAACAGGTCCCTTTGCAAACAAAATAATGGAACAGTTGCAGAAGAGATTTCTACATTTGGTAGACAATTTTAATAAATACAATTCTTCAAGGATTCCTTCTTTTAAGTCTCAATTATGAATTCATTCCTTCAGCAATAAAGAACAGTAAACAACCCGTATTCATATTTCTTGTTTGAAAATAAGATTTTCTTTTGATATGGGGCAAAATTTAATTTGGAGACATATGACCCAGATTGGTTTCCCCCCATTTTGCCAGTGAGCTCAGTTATTACTGCGTTTGAGGCAGGATTGTGAAGTAGGACAAAGAAAAAACAAACGATAAACATATTTGATCATGTGAAATTAAGGACCAAAAACCATGGGAGAAAATAGCAGAGCATGCTATAACTTAGTTGAAAATATTTCACCAAATTCACACCCTCATCCAAAGAGCACATTCTGGGACAATGTGGAAAATTAAAATGATGTTGATTTATGACAAACTGTGGTTGTTTTAAATTAACTATGAAAAAAAAAAAGCAACAAAAGTACCTCGCAGAACGAGCTCCAAGACTGAAGCCCATGTAGCCCTCCGCAGGTAGGGAATCATCACCCAGTTCCTTGAGGTCCTGCGGCCCCAGGTATTTGTCTGTGTCCCCGGTCATTGCGTCTTCACCTGCAGAAGGTACAGATCAAGCCAAGATCAGAAGTTTCCTTTCTGTATATCTCTCATTTGTGGAGAAAACCTACTCCTTTGGTCATCAGCAAATCATCCATTATCTCATACCACCATCCCCTGTCCTCTGGATATTTGACGCTGCCACTCAGAAAGAGAAAGTACAAGCAGAGGTTAGTACACAATTTCAAGAGTAAATTAAATTCATATCCAGCTCCGAGTTTTAAATACCAATTTTTAAACACCTCTAACTCCATCCTCTCCCTTAAGGCTGTTGGTGGAAGCTTTAAATTGGCCTTTTCCTCACCTTACCCACGATGAGGGCAGCTTGTCTCAATGGACATGGATTGTACAATAAAGAGATACCTCTGCCTTACAGCTCTTAAAGTTACATGTGGGAAGGGAACACACTTTAAAAAAGCAAAAACAAAAACAAAAACAAAACAAACTTTTTTTTTGCAAACACCAGATTTCAGTTTGGGGTTTATGCAAGAATCTAGCAAGGTATAAATGTGAGCTTGAACTACTGGTTCGGGGGAACCCTGGAAACATTGCTGTTGCACGGTTTGTAAAACTCTCAAATTATCAACTCACCCACCAGTCCCAGTGCTTCATATCTACTTGGAAAGTAACCCTACCTTCTAAAGAGATAAATGGGGGTTTCCACAACTTGAAAGGAGCACTGTATGAATTGTTCTTCAACTATCAATGCAAAGAGCTAAATCACATAAACCACTTTTACTAGCTACATATGCTTAACATGACCTCACACAGAAAGCCACATTCCAAGAGTGACAGGGCAGGTTTTTCAATTGTCTTTGCCCTCTGGGGTGTTTCTCATCCACCTCAAAATGTAGCCCAGGCTGTGGAAAAGTTCCTTCTACACACAGGCAAACTTTTTTTATAACTCTCATTTTCTTTCTGGACACAGACTTGGTTGACCGAAAAAGATCTCAAAAATGTGTCTGTTTCTCGAAAGGTAAGTGATTCATGGGCCCTGGCTACTTTTTTTTTTTTTTTCCCATTCCTTCATTCAGTTCTGTTTACAATTTCCATTCATTTAAACTCAGGAAACCAACAGAGATCAGCTTTAAACTACCCATCAAGTCTAAAAATACTGTCAACTACTGTTTTTGCAAATGTAAAAACTAAACAGATCAACTTTCTACTGTTACCTAGTACCAAGAGATTATTTTAAGTCACTCTTTACAGCTGGGCTCCTAGCGCATCCAACTGCCTCGGAAACAAAACCAGCACATACCAAGTACAACTTAAAGAAAGAGCTTACTTTGTGGTAAAGCCATTTCACCAGGCGGGGCTGATCAAATGCTTTCCTGACGTTTCCAGGAATTCCTTACGCAGTGATTTAGAGTCAACTTCCAAACCAGCCCAAGCAGAGTGGCTCCACTCCCTCCTCACCACGGCTGCGGCGTCCGCCCCAGCATCTGGTACTCCTCGTAGGGAAGGGAGGAATTACACATTGTTTCCCACTCAGGAGAGTTCCACGAGTTCCAAAATTTCAGACCAAAAAAAAAAAAAAAAAAAAACTCTAGCCCAACACTTAATTGAGATTAAGCTCCTTTTGATCGCTCGGCAGACATCCTTTTAAAGCGCCTTCTGATTGGATTGAGAAGTCCGCAGGCAAGCCTCTAGCAGGCCCCAGTAGGGACACCAATGCAAGCCCATGAGTTATTTGTATGTAAATATGAGGACTGCTCTGGTGTAGCCTTTCGGTAATTTGATACCAGTGCCCGGTGCCTAACCGGGTAACAGAGACAGCCTGAAAAGCTGGGAGAAAGCGGGAGGTGCCGCATTTAATTAGGAGGCGATTCTTCTCAAAAAATGAATGAAGAAACGGCCAACCCCAGGTAGAGGGAAAAATAGTAGAAGAAAACAAAGAAGTGGCCCTGGCGGGGAGTGGCTAGGAGCTCCAGGCAAACTTTCAACTTTGTTCTCAGCCGGGAACACCGGGAGCCTCAGTTATTTATGGTCCCTGTCAGGTGGAAGGAGGGGAAAAGAGCGAGGGAGGGCCTGCCCTGGAGTGGAGGTTGTGAAACCCTGGGGCCCGAGGGCAACAGCCACCGTCCCAACACTGGAGAAGACGAGTTTGGGAATAGGCTAAGGCCAGTGCTTTTTATCAAGAGTTTGGAGGCAGGAGCGTTTGTGAGACCAACTGTGGGGGGGGGGGGGAGCAACAGCGTTTTGCTTTATTTTTGGAACAAGTCCTTCCAACTCTTTAATGCACTTCAGGGACTAACTGGTACCCCTCCTGGAGAGGTACCGGGAGAGGTAGCCAAGCCATGCCCAGGAAGGACTGGCGTTGTTGGGAGGGGCTCTGAGGCCTGGGTAGGAGCTGGTGCCTGGAGCTGTTGACCTCTTTACTGTTACACTGTCTCCTGCACTGTCTCTTTCCCCCTGGAACTCAGGGCCTCCCTTCTAGGCGGCTCCACCCTGTTTATGCTGGCAATGATGAAGAAACTAGCGGGTTTGTGCATCCTCCATCGGGGCACAGTGCAGAAGCCATTTTTCAGTCCCCTCCCCCAGTAGCTGCAGAATTAGACTAGAAAAGTTAAGTGAGGAGTCCTGAAGCTGTCTTGCTGAAGTATGCCAACTCGTAGCCCTTCTTCCTGATGGGGCGTCTATCCTTCTGGGCTTTTTACTTACAATACAGCAGTTACAATCTGTAGCACTGATGAAGTGGGGGACCATTTTTTCCCCCTGGGTAAACAGATAAATGAATGAAAAATGAACGGCTCATACACTATTAAAGTGATATGACGCCCTCTGTCATGGTTGGTTCGTCTGGCTGTAATCCACATTATAAATCCACGGAAATAGAAGGGAAGTCATTTATACTGCGTAGTTCATATGGAAAACTGTGGAAGAATCACTTTCCAGCTCTGAATAGAAGGAAAGCTGTGATTTTAAACAGTAATGTCTCAAAGACAGAATCCATACAACTTAGGGAAGGCTTTTTCAGTGGCTGCCAAGCATTCAAAATTCCAAACAAGTTTGGGGGTTGGGCTATCATGCACTTCCCAGCGAGTTCATGGCCAGCTTCAACCTGGCCACCACACCCACCCCCTCTGCCACCATACAATCATTTCAGTCCCTCGAATTCCTTAAACTCCTAGACTTTGAACCTTACACTGGGTGTACTCTGGATAGAACCTTTTCCCCTCTTCGCCACTTTAGTAATTTTTTTACTCTTCTTACAGCCCTTCCCCCTTCCATTGTCTCAAGTGAGGTGTCCCCTCCTGTGGGTGTGTACTAGCAGAATGAACTGCTAGTAAAAATACCTGCTTAGTTTCTCTCATTGCCCGATGAAATCCCTAGACTAGGACTCAGTCATCTTTTCCCTGCACCGGGCATATAGGAAGTACCCCATAAATAGTTGTGTAATTTATGATGGCTAATAAAGCAGTTAATTTGTTCTCTTTTCATTTTTTAAATTTCCGTGCCACAGCAAGTTAGCCCTCTTTTCAAATTGAACTTGATGACTGACTTATAGTAAAGTCTCGAAAGTAAGTCTCCATTAATCTTTGGTCATCCTTCTTAGACTTCAGAATGGTCCCTATGATATCAAAATAAACCGTGTGTTGGGTCAGCATACATTTGGCCAAGAACTAATTAAAGTAGCGTGATGACAATAATTATGTTCTTACCATTCTAGAACAGTGAAAATATTTTTTAAAAGGTAGGATTTCAGTGGTATAAGTGCCTGCCTGGCAAGCGTGAGGTCATGAGTTTGATCCCAGGCACAAAAACAAAACAAAACAAAACAAACAAACAAACAAACAAAAAAACGATTTCAGAAATAAAAAACAAGGGTATTATTCTGCTGCAGTTTTGTGTTGTAAGTTTTCTGGGTTCAAATTCAGAACCTATTATTTATTGATTGGATGACTTTTGAAAGGCCATTTAATTCTCAGAGTCATAGTAGTTTCAAGGACTATAAAACTGAGATAAGGCTGCCTCTACTCCAAGAGTTCCTGCGTGGATTAAATGAAATAATGCACAGAGTAAGGGGCTTTATCAGCACTGTGACTCTTCTAACACAGCTTTCTGTAATGCCTAATATCTGCTTGCATGAACTTATACAACTAGCACCTAATTTGTTACCATTGCTATCAGCAAAGACAAAAGCTAGCTGCAGTAGCAGGGAATGTCCCTGCTCTCAGTTACTTACACAGGTCCTGGCTCCCACAGGTGTTCAACAAATATTTGTTGATTAAATGAATACTGTAAATGATTGAATGATGATAACAAAAAGATCTACTCTTCTTTGGAACACTGTATAATTATTGTGCAGTACGACATACTACTATTCCAAAGATTAGAAAGGATTGTGATATATTGCATTGAGTGAACTGTTGTTAACTGCTTTTTAACCCACTATATAATACAAAAATATTTTGTTTAGTGCTAGTTTCTAATCTATAGGCAAAAGTGTATATAAGCCAGCCAAGGCAATTTTATTCATGCATAACACTTACTCAATATCACAAATATGTAGTTTTAAAAATAAAATCCGTGTATCTATGTCTGTCTTCAAGAGCCACATATTTTCACCTACTCAAGGTACGCGGGTGGGCTCATGATTCCTAGATGTGCTTGGTCGATGAAGTAATACTTGTGTTGGCAAAGAGGGTATTGCCAGTCTTGAAAGATGCCTTCCTCAACCCCAACGCCATGGACCCACGTTTCCTTCTTTTCATACCTTTGTGTAGAGCCCTTACTTCAATCTGAGTTGGAGAAAGTCTTGCCTAATAAAACTCCGAGAAAGTGATTTTGCATGACCTTTCTCTGTTTGAGCTCAAAGAAATTTTGTATCTTCTCAGAGTCTCTTGGAACACTGGTTAGGTACGGGAAGCCAGTCCACCGTCAGAAACTATGAGTCTACTGTGTTATAGAGAAGGTTGAGGGAACCTTTTGAAGCTGAAAGCCAGACCTTTGAATGAAGGCACCATCTTGGACATCTGATCATGTTATTCCTGCTTCTGCTGCTATCTGATTGCAACGTCGTGGAAGAGCCCTAGAGCCCAGATGAGCCCAGTTAACTCACAGAGCCATGGGAGATAATAATAAATTAAACCACTAAGTTACAGATGGGCTATTATTTCCACCACAGGACTATGTTCTCAGCCCCTTTTAAGCTGCATTTTGAGACAAGGTCTCAAACTGTCCAGGCAGGCCTCAAACTTGCTATGTTCCTGCCTCCTGAATAGCTGGAATTACAGGTTTATACCCCTATGCCTGGCTAGTTGTTGCTTTGTAATAGGTTACCAAAGACAGAGAGAAATGGAAATGATGAGGTCAAAGGTAAGCTGAAGAAATCATACGCTGGCTGCCTAATGCACCCTTAATAAATTAGGAGTTAGCTTTGTAGTAGTTTGCATGATTAGTATAGACAAAGACCAGAAGTACAATGGCCAGTGCTGTTAGATAAAGCCTCCTCTATTAAGTTTCAAGTGTCAATGTTCGTTTTGTTAATCTATTTCTGTCAGCAATATACCAGAACCTAGAAAATGTAAGAGAAGATAAAACTCCCCAAATCTACCTTGATCCCACCATTAACCAAATACTAAAAATTCCACGGAGGAATTACACTTTACTTTCCTAGCTATGCCTTCTGATTCTCCTTACATGACTGACCAGGCTAAGAGATTTCAAGTGCTAGTGGCCCATACATAGATCCATAAACCTTCCTATCTGGGAAACAATACAAAATACAGAGAAACATAAAGAATATTTTAAATAATTAACAGGGCTGTGGCAGTCCAAATAGGTGTGGCCTTATTTCTTTTTAGATTTCATGTCAGTGTTTCAACACATAATTTGATATATGTTCTCCAAATTCCTTGCAATCTTCATTATGACCTCTTGTGATCTTTTTTTAATGCTGAGTAAAGGAAACAGCTCTTGTTCTAATATTTAAAGGTGTCTTCTTGTGCTATGCGTTCTCTTTCTCTCTCTCCGTCTTCCTCCTGTTTTTCCCCTCTCTTTTCCTCTTCAGGTGATTTCCATCCAGTCTTTTCCCACTTTAAAATCACCACTACAAGACACTTTTGTTGCTTTTCTAAAGACTAAAAATTGCTTTCTCATCTCACTGCAGACTTGAATCATAGAGTCCTTTAAAATAACTATACCAAATTATATTGCTAAAATTTTTGCTTAGAAGTGCTTAGTTTTTGTGAAATACAGAATTCCCCCAAGATATGTAGTTTGTAACACTAAAAAGCTGAAAACACCTCCAAATGAATAAATACTATAGCACAAAATCTTCAAATTACATAAGATCTTAAAAAGCTAGATTAAACAAATAGAGGAACATAATCACTATACTCTGATTCATTAGTTGGCTTCTTAATCAACCTCAGCAAATAGTTGTACACACAAGCAGTTGATCAAATTTAAATGACTTAAATTTATTACTTAGTCTTTAAGAATTGATTTTTTGATCATATAGCAAAGAGAGAAAATGAAAACTATCAAGATAAGAAATTCTTTAACCATTTCTAGTCTACACCATAGGAAAATGAGATCACACCATTAAAATCAACACTAATATTTATTGAGCATTTACTATGTTGTGCACATCGTGCTTAGTGTTTTGTATATATGGTACAGACCAATACTTGGTATATGGTGTTATCCCATTTAATTCTCATATTGTTATATAAAAAAGGTCTATTATATCTATTTTAAGATCAATAAAATGCAGTCTGCAATGATGGAATAAATAACTCAAGATCACTTAAAATATGGAAAAGACGGGATTCTTAACTACTGTAGTGTGTTGACTAGAGAAAACTTAGATTATTGAACAAATATGATAACAAATTGTTAATCAAAAGGTACGTTTCATGAGCACAGGGGCTTTGTTTGTATTTGCTACATCTGGTGCCCAGAACAGTACCTGGTTCATAGTAGGTGCTCAATAAATGTGTGAATGATTGAAAGTTCAGTGATTGCCTTCGCAGAGGAAACTGTATTACTGGGATAATGGTGAGGGAGACTTACTTGTCACTGTAAACTCTTGTACCTTGGGAACTTTGTACCATGTGCATCTATCACCTATTCAAAAAATGAATAAGATTAACAAAATAAAACAAAATATAGAAACTGCAGAGAAGTCATACAGACTGTGTGTTCCATCTACCAGAAATCCTGTTAGGACATACGTAAGCCTGCCAGGAGACATTAACACGTGCATGAGTGGAAATCCAGCATACATGGAGAGGAAACAAGATTCTATGATATTCTCCTTCTCTTCTGTGAGAGACAGGCCAGAGAAAATGAAATTAACAAGACAACAAGACATGCAGGAAGAAGGAGATGCATGTTCTAATGTGGTATTTCTGGTAGCCTGCTCATGTTCTAAAGCAGTACTTTGCAACCCACAGTTTGCATCAGAATCACCTGAAACTGTGCATTCCTCACACATTCCCAAGTGACCTCACGCTGCTACTCCAGGAGACACACTGGAGAACCACAGTCTAAAGGAATCTTACAAGTAAATAAGTTATCTCATGATTTTACAGAATTAAGTATCTATTTTCCAGGGGAGAATTACTGGAATAATTAAAATACTAGCTTCCTTAACTAAATTCAGTTAAAGGAGCACAGTGTTTCTCAAATATGGATACACACAGTGTTCACATCACATGATGACCTGGTTAATCTGCAGCTGCTGAGCCCACAGGCTCAGAGTTGGCTCCGGAATTCCAGCACAGGTAACAGGTTCTCAGGCGACCGCAATGCTGCTGGTCTGCTAACTACACTCCAAATATCTAAAGGGCAGAGCCAGCCTTGCCTTTCAGCCAGACCAGCACACAAGCAAACGACAAATGGAGCACATCGTATGCGCATTTCCTTTAATTTCCAAACTCTCCAGCACTACTCTTTTCCTTTTTTCACAGAGAAACATTCAGGGAAGTTCACTTATTCATTAAACCTTGCATGTCAGGTTAGGAGCAGAGTCTGGGGTGGAACGCATACAGTCAGACCGCAGGACTCACACCCTGTACCTTCACCCCTTGATGGGTGAGCTCAGAGGAACTCATTACATCAGACTGAGGAGACTCAGTAGAGGTTGAAAGGAGGATGTGTGAGTTAGGTGGAAAGGAATAAAAGACCTTTCTCAGCCAGAGAACACAGCATGAGAGGGGAAGAATGGGAGTGTTCCCAGAACAGCAAAGAACTGAACTGGTTGAGCTGGTTGAGACTGAGTTTTAGGGCCCCCGAATTGGATCATAGTGTAACAAGTGCCATCCAAGTGGCAAGTCACATATACCTGTCAGTGGGTGGAAACACAATGATTTTGTTGACTCACTTTTTTTTTTTAAGCTGAGGACTCACACAGCCAAAGTCCTTCCTTATCCTCTCATGCTCCCTTGCCCTGATTGTAATCCTAAAGCAGTAGGCAGGATGGTCATATCCATCTGACAAAAAAAGAAAAGAAAAAAAAAAAAAAAAAAGGAACTGCCATTCATTGGGTACCTACTACATGCCAGTGAGTGTGACACAGACATTCCTTCTTTCTCTCTTCTCAGAAATTTTATGTGGAGGGCTTAATGATGAGAAATGAGATCCAGCATGTTTTATTTGCTGGAGGTTCAATGAAAATGTTGAGAAGAAAAATGTTTTCAGAAGAAAATGTTTTGCATCAAGTTAAAACCTTAACACAAAGATTTATGTGCCATGAACGTTTAGACAATACACTTTCGACCTAGACAATCCAAACAACTCTATTTGTTCACATGGCTTTTCCCTTGATCAAGGGATATTTTGGTTCTCATAAGCAAGGGAATAGGAGTAAGAAGAAGAAACAATTTGATAAGATGAAGACTCTTATCCACTCAAACTTTAATTCCAAAAGTCAAGTTCTATCCTGGGGTCATGCAGTAGATAATGGGAAAGTTACTCTGATTCCAGATCTGTCTTTCTCCTTTCATTTTTGCAGTGTGGAGCAAGAGCCTCTATTGAGTCAGGTGACTCATTATTCTAAAGAGTGCCAAAAGGCAGGAAGCAATGTGTAGAGGATGGAGTTGCGTCACTGACTTCAAGAGTTCCTGTGTGCTTCAGGTACTTCTGGGTCAAGCTGGAGGACCAGAGTGGTCCTGTGGTCCAGCTCAGTACCCAGGGACCTCCTGGACTTTCTGGCATGGTTGGAAGCTCAGAGGAAAGCTGGCATCCCCATCTTCAAGGTAAAGAATTGACTCCTCTTCTGCCTGTCGCCTCAGTTCAGAATGAGCAATTGATGGGGACCTCCCTAAACCCTTCATTTTCCATCATCTCCTGGCACCAGTGGCTGTTCTTTCACAACATAAAATAAGCACTGAAACATAATATTCTCTTGCTTTCCTTCTCAATGTACATGATAACTCTGGGGTAAACTGAGGAAACATGCACTGGATGAAATACCAGACATTAAGGAGGCTGGAAAATTGTGCTCTCATGATAAGAGATTCATGTACCTCTTGTGGGACAGCCATCTGTTGTATTCTTTTTTCCTTTCCCTGGTTGTGTTCATTCATGAGACCCTGGCTTTGTAGGTGGCCAAAAGAGAATGGCATTTGAATGACAAAGTATGCACACTTCTTTTTTTTTTTTTTTTTTTTTGTGGCACCAGGGATTGAACTCACAACCTCATGCCTGCCAGTCAGGCGCTTAAGCCACTGAACCAAACTCCCGGCCCTAGTTTTTTGAGGCAGGGTCATGCTATGTGGCTCAGGCCGGCCTTGCGCTCGCACTGTAGCCCAAGCTGGCTTCGAACTCACAACGCTCCTCCTACCTCAGCCTCTCGAGTGCTGGGATTAAAGGCGTGCGCCACCACGCCTGGCTATGCACACTTCTTAACAGTGAATTGCTGTTATCTCAGGGAACAAACAACTGTCTCTGTCCAGGTTATTCTTTTCAGAGTACAGAGTCAATTTGATTCTTCATTTCTCAACATTTTCTGTACATTGTGGCTAGATGTGCTTCTTTTTAAAAGCTTCATAGCAGTTTACTGCTCCGTAATCTGGGCTAGTTTCTAAAGTAAGCACGCATGACTCAGTGTTGGAACTTTTCCAGATGCAGCAATAAAAAACGTCCCCTGTGATCTTGGTTGGGTTAATAAACAAACCCATCCCAGAAAGTAAAAAAAGATTCAGTATCTTTCCTGTAAAAAGGTAGACGACAACAAGGTTTAGATAGACACTATAATTTTTTCATATTCTCTACCCCAGTGCAGAAATTCCCCTCAGACATCTAAGTAGCATTAGATAATACATTGACTTGGTCAAATAAGCATGTAAATCTTAAGATAGTACAGAGAGAAAAGAGCACAAGATTACTTACCCTCGTCTCATGATCTAAAATCTATGCCCCTTGAAAAGAAGACTAGACAATTAATGACTAGCCACGAACTAGCCCTGTGAAATTGGGCACTAAAGTCCTGGTTCCCACCTTCACAGAAATTAGGCAGCTATATTCAAGTGACAGCATCATGCCACCGGTGCTTCTATTCATCTTTCCTTAGCAATCAACCTCTCCTGCACCTCACACCAAGACCTCCTCATTACAGTACTGTGTGCACAACACAGGAACGCACTCACTCCTCCCAGGAATGCAAAAGGAAGGACCAGACACTTTTCCCACTGAGTGCACACTGTGTAAGCAAGTTCCTTTCCTTGGAGCCAAGCTACCTGTCATTAAGGCAGGCAATAAACACCCATTTATTGGTTTGTGTTTCCAACCTATAACCCAAAGATGTACAGACACAAGGCAAAGATCTGGGGGGGCCTCTTCTCTGTTCTCAGCCTCACTGAGATCTGGCCCTGGCGATAAGGATCCTCCCCCAATGAGTAATGCCATTGTCCCCTGGTCTTCTTAACTCCTCTCTCACACCCAGCTGCCTGCCCTGGCCCTTGCATGCCCCATGGTGACAGTCCCCAGGCTCACCCTTCCTCTCTGTGGTATAGATAGGACTGTAAGAGCGTTACAGATAGGACTGGAAGAGGGAGGGGGATGAAAAGTGGTCTGCTTAGGGCCTACTTCTACCTGAGGTAGATTGGACTTTTCAAGTGGAAAGGCAGAGAGAGAAACAGTTTAGAGAGAGAAGTAAGCAGATTCACAGTTACAACTTCAATTTGGACAAAAAAAAAAAAAAAAAAAAAAAAAAAACATTCAGCCTGTTATTTGCAGTAAATAAGTAGCCTGCCAAACTCACAGCCGCCTCCACAGGTTGCTCTAGCTCCTCATTTTGCCTCGGTTTTTACACTTGCCATGTGACCTTCCTCCCCATGATGGCAATGGATGTGGCTCACCAGGGGTGGTCACCAGGGGCTCCTGTATTACTGGTGCTTGGAGCTCCAGGAAGTTGCTCCGATGGCTTCACTGGAACCCGCTGTTCCACTTCTTCCTGACAGCCCTCACCACTTCCTCTCCAAGCCCTTCAACTTTCCTTTCCTCTTCAGGGTCAGGATAAGGAATTTTCTAAATGGCTTCCCTTCCTGCCTTTGCCCTGCCCTGGGGGCCTGACCTGGGGCAGCCCTGGGGTCACCCCTCCCTTGTCGCCATCCTTACAGCTCAGCTCCCCTGTGAGGGCTGCTGTGTCTGGTCTCTGATACTGATCAAGGTGCTTTCTGAACTTGGGACATCTCTTTCTAATCCCCACTTTCTACCGCCTCTGCAATTTCTGCTTGCCTATACTCTATTCTTTAACAAGCTTTTCCAGCTCCTTGGTGAAGGCTTCAGTAATGTCCCCTTCTTTGGAATTTCCCTTCCATGTGATCTGCTCTCTTATGACATCTCATCGAGCAGAAAATCTAAGCACAAAACTGAAATTCAGCTTCTCATTTCCATGACAAATATCTTAAATCTGAGCAAATATCTTAAACTCACTGAGCCTGATTCCTTAATGTAAATTAGTCTTAAAACACTTTCAATGAGGACTTTAAATTAGGACTAAATGCAAATTAAGAGTAATAATCATACTAATAATGCTCTCAAGTACTTTGAGAGAATTAAGCAAGATAAGGTACCAAGTAACTAACATTTACTGAGATCATACTGCATGCTAAATTCTAGTTTGAATCTTTTATACGTGATCTCATTTAAAATGAGATAGGAAGCTCCTATAGATGTTACTAAACGACATCTATATTAGAATAGAAGTCAAGTGCAAAGGCTCTGACTATCAGCCCCAGCACTGACTAGCTGTATGATCTTGACCAAAATTCCCAAACTTGTTGAAACTTATTTTCCATTTCACTTCTGTAAAATGAAAATAACAGAAGGCTGAGGCAGGGGAATCACAGTTTAAGGCTGGTCTGGGCAACTTAGTGAAAAAAAAACACTAAAAAAGGACTGGGGATGCAGCGCAGTGTGAAGGCCCCGAGTTATCCCTAGTACTGCTAGAAAGAGAGAGAGAGGAAGAACAGAACAGAACAGTGACTATAAAAGTGCTGTGAGGGTGGAATGACATAATGCAAGCAATGTTTCTGTTTAATTCCCAGCACACAGAAGCACTCAGTAAGCAGCAAGTACCTGAGTTGTGGTTGGGAAGGTTCATTTGTGTGGAATCTGGGGCGGAGAAGGGCAGGGACACTGGTAAACTGGGGCTCTACACCCACAGGTGCTCTCATTCACGAATGACAGCATATGTGCCTACGTCCTAAGAGCTAGGCAAGTGACTGGGACAGCTCGGCTCTTGTGGAGCTAACAGTGTAATTTGAAAGGAAATAAATCAGTATTTGGCAAACTACAATCTGCAGACTGAATGCCACCTCCTGCCTATTTCTGTACATAGTTTTACCGGCACACGGTTACATGAATTTGCTCAGGTCTAGTCTCTAACTGCCTATGTGCCGCAGTGCAGGAACTGAGCAGATTGTCAGAGACCAAAAAACTGACAACACTGGCCTCTGCCATTTACAGTAATGTCTGCTGACCCCCTGAAGTCAATGACTACTAAAAGGAGGAGCCAGGAAGTACACTGAGAAAAAAGCAGACAGGAAGTAGCCAGAAATCATGTCACATGAGATATACACACTATGGTTT
Source organism: Dasyprocta punctata (assembly GCA_004363535.1). Lineage (NCBI taxonomy): Eukaryota > Metazoa > Chordata > Mammalia > Rodentia > Dasyproctidae > Dasyprocta > Dasyprocta punctata. Next base: position 29,393 of record RJWM01016751.1, read on the forward strand.
AAAGGAATGATCTCATTCTCCATAAAATGTTAAGCCTTGGAGTTTTTTCCATTTGTTCTACTTTTGGGGTTTATTTGTATTATTTGGAGGAGGCAGCTACTTTCCATGAGATACAGCTATCACTCAGATATATACACAAAATGTGAATGTGCCTTCAAACAAATTGTTAAGAAATAGCTGTCACTGGGCTGGAGACACAGTTCAGTGACACAGCACCTGCTTGGCAATTGCAAGGTCATGAGTTTGATTCCTGGTACCAAAAAAAGACATAGATGCTATCTGAGCCAAAAATCAGAACAGGAGTGGCAGCTCTGAAGCATCCCCACTCCCATCCTCATAGCAGCCCCCTTTTTATAGCCATCATTTTATAATATTCTTTTCCTTGTCATTTAAACTAACCATGTAGTTAGGTTGGTCTTAAACTCACTATATAGTTCAGGCTGGTCTCAACTCATGGTGATCTTCCTGCCTCAGCCTCCTGAATGCTGGGATTACAGGCATGTACCACCATGCCTGGCTCCTTGCCTTTTTCAGAAAGAAAATTTGTGCCACTAATTTTATAATCCTAGATTATTGTCAGCTGGGTTTAGTGAATTCCATTGACTTTGCATAATTTAAAACTCAGCAATTACACTTGTAGGTCTATACCCTAAGAAGTGTGTACGTTTGAGTACCAGGAGATATACAAAGAAGGTTTATAGCAGCTTAGTTTATAACTGTCCAAAACTGGAAACAACCAACATTTTCATCAATGTTAGAGTAGAGAACCTAATTATAATACTAGAGGCATATTGTAGAATAATATATAGATGTGAAAACAAAATGATCTATAATTATTTGCAATAGCATAAATGAATCTTAAAAGCATCTTTGCAAGCTTTGGAAGGTTTGAAATTAGGGAACAGAATAACCCCATCCAACTGCTATTTTAAGAGACTTACTGTGTATATTGTATAGGAAGCTGAATCTATGGTGGAAAAGTAGAGATGGAGACTTATAAGGAGGCCCTTATACTGCAAGGTGGTGGTGGGCTGGGTTAGGGTGGTGACAGTGCATATCGTGAGAAGCTGAGGATTTGAAATGTATTCTGGAAGTAGTAGAGGTAGGACTGATGTGACTTGCTGTGAGAGTAAGAACAGGGAGATGGCATATAACTCACAGGTTTGGCTTGAGTGATGGAGCCATTTATTATAAGGAGAAGGATATGAAAAGACACTGTTCTGGAAAGTTCCGTTTAGAGCACGGTGAATTACACTATTTGTGTGAATCCAAGCAAAAGTGCACATAACTGAATAAGCCTAAAAATCGTAATGTCGGACCAGGGATATAGCTCAATGGCACAGTGCCAAAGGTCCTAAGTTCAATTCCCAGGTACAAAAACACACACACACACACACACACACACACACACACACACACAAACCAAACCAAAACAAAAAAAATAATCACAATGTCAGAAGGATCTCAATGAAAGAACATTCTCTTTTTTTGGAATTAAGGTCACTGTCTCAGTCCACAGATCTCTTTCTTTAGCTGGAAATTATTTTGAATTCATTAATTTATTTTACTTTATTTATTACCTATTTTATTTCCCCTGTTGGGAGGATCATTACAAAGTTGTTTATTAATTCAACATACACCATGGACTTTCTTAGCCAAAAGAGGTGTTACAGGAAACAGAAAAAACATGGCAGACTAAACTCATCCTGCCTGATCTCAGAAGCCTGCACTGAGTCTCCCACACTGCTGCACAGCTGATGAAACACATATCGAAGCTCTGCTGTGTGCCAAGTACTGTACTAACTTCTTACACCACAGGGTAAGATTTGATCTTTGCTTCTGACATTTCAAAGTGACTATGCTGACTGCAGCACTGAGAGATGCACGCATGCATGGAATGTGTATTTGAAAAGCCAGTTTTAAGCAGTGAAAATCGCTAAATGCATGATTCAAGAGGCATTCCTAAAATTAAAAGTTTCCGGTGAAGAACAATTTCTGCTGCTGCATTTAGCGTGACATAATCACCACCACTCCCTTCATTCACCTGACACAGCCAATCTTCACAGTTCTTTCCAGATATATTAAGTTAATATATAATCATCCTATTTCTTTATCAGGATGATTAAGAGATTAGAGCAGCAGGATAGTGTTAAGCATTTGACAAGAGGTACCGTTTTCCTGGTGGCTTTCTTGATCTCTGGCATCACATTTCCAGAAATAATTCCTCCTACTTTTTTGTTGCTGCTTTCAGTTGGTTGGTTGTTTTTGAGACAGAGTCTCATTATGTTGCCCAGGCTGACCCTTAAATCCCAGAATTAAGAGATTTTCCTGTCTTAGTCTTCTGAGTAATTGGAACTACAGGTGTGTGCCACCAACTCCTTTCTACTTTTCGAGGTCTGAATTGTCGCAAGTCAGATTCTACTTATTCTCTCCTAATTGAGAATACTCTGATATGCTTACTAAAATTACTTGAGATGAGTTCTTAAAATCTATTCAAAATTATGTTTATATTCATTTTACTTGAATTTCCACCTTGGTCTGTCTGGATATTTCTTTTCCCCAAACACAGAAAGGTAAAATGCTTCTACTGTAGTCTCACAAAGTTCTCTAAAAAATAATTATCTTTCTAAGAACATGGTTTGTTCCTTAAATACACACTTTTCTAAAGAAAAAATTTCATTCTTGGGTTCTGTTATAAAAATGGAGATCAAGTGAGAGATCCAAACACCACAGAGTGTCATCCTTGTCTTCTTGTCCAGCTCTGCCACCATCCTGTGACGCATGCCACCCTCTGTGCATGCGAGCTTTCCCTTTTCGCCAGTACCTTGGCAGGGACAGGCTTTCATGATCCACCCCAGCCCTCAGTCTCTGCCATCTGCGAACTGTGGCTTGCCATTGCTTCCACTAGGCACCAGATTTGTCACAAAGGGCAGCAAGACTTTCCCATCTTTCATGTCATTGTACTCTGCTGAATTTTATTGCCTTATCGCAAACTTACACATACTGGATAATTATTATATCACAGATGCACTTAGCCTATTACTTTTTTCTTTTAGTATTTATGAGGCATTTGATTCTGAAGGAGAATTTGCAACTTGTCAAATTTTAATCACCTTGGATCATTCTTCCTAGCATGGGTTTGTCTCACTCAGCTGTTCTCATAAACCTGGTCAGCAGAGTTATGCTTCATAGACCTGCCTGTTTGGTTCTTAATTTACATGACTTAATTCCATTCCTCATTATGTCACTTCTGTGGTCCCTCTATCCCTCTCTTCCTTCTTTTTTTTTTCTTTTTTCCTTTCTGTTTCTTTTTGTGGTGCTGGGGATCAAATCCAGGGTCTTGCATATGCCAGGTAAGAACTTTACTACTGAGCTGTACTGTAGGCCCTTCTATGGTTCTTTCAACTAGTAATCACACACTAATCTCTATAATACTGCAAGTTAAAATAACATTTTAAACATTTTTTTAGTTCATAAAATACATTTTATAGAAATTTACAAATAATGATCAAAACCACTACAAAATACCCTTAGAAGGGAACGCAAACTAGAAGCCAATTTGGACCTAAACCTCCATCTTTTTTTCCCTCTCCCTCTCTTTCTCTCAGTGGTTCTCTGGATTTGCAAATAAATCCTCGCTTGCTCTGTCTTTCCCCACATTTCTTTCCTTTCTTCTCCTCCTGTGCACACATGCACTTTCTCCATTTTCTTTTTAATTACAAACTGCACTGTGAAACATAAGAATCTGGCGCTAGAATCAAGATAGTAAATTTGCATGTAAATGCAGGCAACACACATGCAATGGGTATTTTGAAGGACAGAGACACGAAGACACTGAGGCACCCACACTCTTCTCCACCCAACCTGAAGAGCCCTGCTCGCCTGACCTGGACATCTGTGGGCCCACAATAGTCCGACCAAAATGAGGCTGCTCTGACTGAATCCTCCTTTCTTCCTCTGTCTAGACTTCAGCCTTTGTTCCATTCTACATTTCCACTCCATGGCACCCTTCAGTCATTAGATGATAACACTGTCCAGATATGTATTGCTCACATTTTCCTAAGAAAATAATCCAGTCATCCACCTGTACTAATTTCTCACAGTAGATCAAAGAAAGAGAAGAGAAAAGATGAGGAAATGAAGAAAAAAGAAAGAAAAGAAAAGGCAACTTTTAGTACTACATATTTAATACTCACTCTATTTTTATAATTTAGGATTATAATTTTATTTTCCCATACTACAGAACTCATTCTTTACTTCCTTGAGATAAGCTGGCAGCATATATTGTTTTGAAACACTGCTTATAAGCTCAGTATCCTGGGACACCAGTGTGATGATCTTGCACCAGTTCTTGTAGATGGACGTGTTCCCCTCACATCTATGGTTTTGTGGCAATGAACATCTGTCATCGCTCTGGGAGGCAGCACTAAATCCAGCTAGGGTGGCAATCAAGGGCCTGGTGAGACCATCAGGCAAGTGAGTCAGAAGTCAAAACTATCATTAAAGTTGCAGGGGTTCTTTTAGAATTAAAATTCCATAATGATTGGTTTTGGAGATTTGCAGTAATGTAGAAATGCTAATTTATGCAGCAGAGAACATCATAAATTTGTGATTAGGCAAATGTAGCTTGGTGCAGCTCATACAGAGAAAATTTAGGGACCTTCGCTGAAGGTAAAAGTAACATGAATTAAATTAAATGTCCATTATAACTTCAAACACATCTTAATCTTCAAAAATAGATTTGTAATTTTTTATGGAGAAAGCAACAGCCCCTCTATATACCTCTTTGATCACACTACATTTGAATATTGTGTTCAGTTATTGACAACTGAATTCAAGATAAGTGTATGAAAGTTGAAACACACATAGGAGAGCAACTAGGCTGGTGAGGGGAACAGCAGGGGGAAGTGGAAATTATATGCAGTAAGGAAAAAACTACTAAGAAGAAATAGGAAAAACATTTTCAAATATCTGCAAAATTATAATATGGGAAAGGTAGACTTTGTTCTAAATAGCATTTAGAACCCAGTGTCTTCATTAGCTTGACCAAATACAGTGTATCAGAGCTACAGGAAGTTCAATAAAATAAAATTCAATAGAATATTTAAAGATAGTTGCCCAAACTGGATCAGGCAGTTTGAGAACTAGAGAATTTCTATCATTTGGGCATTTAGGTAAAGGAGTTCCTAAGCAAATGAGATTTAAGCATGAAGTGCTTGTTCAGATAGAGGGACTTGTAAGGTGACCTTTTCTTTCCTTTTTTTTTTTTTTTTTTTTTGCGGCACCGGGGATCGAACTCACAGCTTCACACCTGCCAGACAGGCATTTACGCCACTGAGAAAAACTCCCGGCCCTAGTTTTTTGAGGCAGGGTCACACTATGTAGCTCAGGCCAGCCTTGTGCTTGCATTGTAGCCCAAGCGGGCCTCGAACTCACAACGCTCCTTCTACCTCAGCCTCCCGAGCGCTGGGATTAAAGGCGTGTGCCACCATGCCTGGCTAAGGTGACCTTTTCAGGATCAAGCTTTGTAGCATGATGAAATCAGAAACCATGAAGCAACAGAAAAAGAGTCCAAAGAAAGATGGGTGAAATGACGATTATTAAAACTTGTCTATCACCTTCAAATTTGCAAGTTGAGATAAATATAAAGGATTGTCATTTCTAGTTAAATAGCTAGATCAATTATATTCAAATTAGCAATTCAAAATTTCTCATTTTGAAATTATTTTGTTAGTTGTCCATATAATGTAGGTTGTTATGCAGTCCATTCAAACTTGGCCTCTCATCAATGTGACTAACTTGGCATATTTGTTAAAAGACTTATAAGTTTTTAGATCTCTGATTGTCACATTATATTTCATATAGTTTTATTTGGAAAGCACACTTTGCACACCATGTTTTGTATGTGTATACATCCATGTGAGAATACTCTTTCTTCTCTACTTGCTGCAGGAAATTTGTTATGGTTTGGACCTGGAATGTCCCTCAAAAGTTAAAATGTAAAAAGGCTTGGTTTCCAATCAGCAGTATTCAGAGGTGGGGGCTTGGGGAGGCAGTTGGATCATGAGGGGGCTCTAACATCCTCAGTGTATTTATCCACTTGTAGGCTCACTTCATTTTTGGAGGGGCAGTTGTTATAAAGGTAAGCACTCTGATTTTGCTTCTTGTCACCATGAAGTGAGGACTCTTCTGTTCCTGGTGCCATGATGTCCAGCCTCCTGACAGGCCCAAAACCATGGATGGAAACCTTGGAGACCATGATCTAAAAATCTATCTTTTGTTTTTTCATGTTGATTTCCTCAGGTATTTCATCACAGTAACTGAAGACTGACTAATACAAACTTACTCTGAAATGTTGCATAAGAATGCACTGAAATATAATATGATAGCAAGACATAGTACTTTAGAAGTCCTAAAGAGGACATAGTGATCCATTTGCAGGCAGAAGAAAGCTCATGTTTTAGAGAGAAAGAAAGAAAAGTGAGTAAAAGTCTTCAAAATTTATCAGAGTAACATTTATAAACAATGAGGTAGGTCCTTCCCAGGTCTTATACAATCTCCTGGCATTAGCTGTTCTGGTGTACAGGCCCTGGGCTGTGTGCACTTATTGAAAACATTCACCGGAAACCCAAAAGTTAACATGATTCTATGGAAGGTAGGCTTTTCCACTATTTAGGTTCCCAGTGAAATTGCACACATCAAGAAGGACGCAATAATCAAAACAGGCAAAACAAAACAAGCACACAGAAAAACTAGCAACACTAGACTGACCCAAGAGAAAAGTACTAAAATATGAAGCAAATGGAGGGTATAATAAGTTAGAATGTAGTTTCAGAGAGTCAAATGACTCAAGCAAGAGATTTAAATACAATGTGGATTCAACTGCAGAAAACATTCCATTATTTCAGTGAAACTCCAAAATTTGCCATCTTTGTAGTATTTATTTACTTAAGAAATGTTATCTTTCCAATGGAGATTTCATATACACCATTTACAGTACCAATAATTAAGCCTATTGATTAGGACTTGGTCAAAAGTATTGTTTTTTAAGTAAGGTAGAAGACAATTAAGATTCTTTATTTAGAACCTTGTCTTTTTTTTTTTTTTTTTTTTTTTTTTGGTAGTGCTGGGGATTGAACCCAGGGCCTTGTGCATGCAAGGCAAGAGCTTTACCAATGAGCCACATCCCCTCAATTAAGCTTCTTTAAACACATGATGTACAGTTATAATCATGTTTTGATCTCTTTCATCAATTCATTGTTGGAAAAATTATATTTCAAAAACAGTATTGTTATGATTGAGTTTTCATTGTTAGTTCAAGATCAAAAGCTGCTGTTACTGCAAAGCTTATAAGAAATCTTAGACTGTGCCTTTGATCCTGTACATGGAAGGATATTTTCTTATATTAAAAAATGTTTTCATTATAAACATTAATCAGCTTTCCCTTTTTAGGCTTCAGATGTAAACAATAAAAATATCAGTTTTCTGCTTGCTAGGAAAGAAAACAAAGTAATCCAGATAATTAGTGACAATTTGTCTTTTAAAGATGAAAAATGGACTCCAAGAGTGAGAAAAGACAAGCAGGAATACTAAACATATATTCTTTAAGTAATACATAAATAATCTCGAGATAATAAGAAAAGTTAGTGATGCAAGGAAGTGTTATGCTTCAAAGAAAAGAAATGAAAGATAAAGTTGGTAGTTAAGTTTCATCACAGTAAAAATTTACAAATACCTTCTTCAACATCTGAGATATATTCGCCATCACTGAGCACCTCAGGGGCGTTGGCTTTACGAACTGCATGATTGAAGTGAACAATATAAGTGTGAAAAACACATATTCCTGATACCACAGCAAAACACTGCAACATTTCCAAAAACATTTCCACAATTAACTTTCTTCAGGAATCATCAAATACAGAGGCACTCAAAATTATTAGATAGTCAAAGAATATTTTCATACCTTCATCATCAGACATATCGAGAACTTCATTCATTGTTTCTGGAACATTCATTTTGTGCTTCTCTGTGACAGTCTAGAAACAAAAATGTTGTCACATTAATGGAGCAGATGGCACATTTTAAGGTAATGAATTAAGTCTTTCTAATTAATCAATTGGTTTTGTATGGGGCTTATTTGTTGAATATCTTGAAACCTCCACATATAGAATGATATCTACACTTGCTCTCTGTCATGGCATACACAGGGGAATTGTTTAAGATGAAAGAATTCTAGTAGGAAAGCACAACGGCTTGAAAGAGAGAGATCTTCTCAAAAGAGAAGAAAGATATCATTTCTCCTACTCCGCTTGTACACTTTTTCATGGTCTGAAGAATCTATCCCGTTTTATGAAGGGTCTTAGCTAAAGACAAATGAGCTAAACAGTGAGAACTATGTCTTGCAGTTGAAGGTTTAGCTCCATGGTAGAGCACTTGCCTGGCAAATATGAGGCACTGAGTTCAGCCCCTAACACTGAGGGATGGGGTGAGGGTGGGAGAAGAAAAAAGAAGTAAGTGAAGGCTTCTATTCGTTTTATTTTCTCCTCTTAAGTGTACTTTTAATTCCCAGGATACATCAAATATTAAACTAAAAATTATGTAATTTTTACAACTATATTCATGAAAAAATATTTTAGAGGTAATGCAGGATCATTTTAGCCTTCAAAGACTTTAAAGAACATTATATTGTACAGCAAATGCCTTATTCTCTCTCTCTCTTTTTTTTTAGAATCAGGAATCGAACTCAGGACTTTGCGCTTACCAGGCAGGCACCATACCACTGAGCTATATCCCCAACTTACTGATTTTTCTTTCTTTTTTTTTTTTTTTGCGGCACTGGGGATTGAACTCACAGCCTCATGCCTGCCAGACAGGCACTTAAGCCACCGAGCCTAACTCCCAGCCCTAGTTTTTTGAGGCAGGGTCACACTATATAGCTCAGGCTGACCTTGAGCTTGAGTTGTAGCCCAAGCCGGCCTCGAACGTACAACGCTCCTCCTACCTCAGCCTCCCGAGTGCTGGGATTAAAGGTGTGTGCCACCATGCCCGGCTCCACCTTACTGATTTTTATATTTGCTCTTAGATAACTTTATATAGATTTGGATCATATCTATCTAAAAGACACCATCAGCATTACTTGTTAAACAACCTTCATAACCTTTGTAATCAGTCATCTTCTAATTTTGAACATTTGGAAAACTAATGCTACATGGGAAGATGAGCATTAAAATTAAAAAACAAAATCCAGATTGCTAAAGCTAAGAAGGGGCATAAATTCAATGTTTCTTAGGGCTAATTCTAGGTAAATACAAATTATATGCTCATTCCCAAATACTGTGTTGAAATAAAAAGTTATTTGGGGCCTCTTACGGAACACAATATTGCAGTTGAGCAATTTTAAGAGTTTAATTTTAGAACAGTTTTAGATTTACAAAAACATTGTGGAGACCATATTGTGTCCCCATGTATGTACCCCACACTAAATTTCCTGTCATTAAAATCTTACATTATTATTATGGTACATTGATCATATTTAATAAACCAATCTTTATATGTTATTGAAGTTTTTATTTTATCCAGTTTTTTCTAATTTTTGCCTGGTGTCCTTTTTCTATTTTAGGATGATTTGCAGAATAGCATGTGTTGGATTTAGTTGTCATGTATGCTAGGGCTTCTCTAGGTTCTAACAGTTTCCCAGGTTTTTCTTCTTTTTGCTGGCCTTAATGGTTTTGAGAAATATTAGGTGTGTGTTTTAGAATTTTGTAGAATATTATTTGGAATTCTTTTGACTGTGTATTCTTTCCCATTTATTCAATCATCCATCTGAATCATCAGTATGGATTCAGGGGTATTTATTTTATACCTTTCATTATACTCTAGTCCTATTTATTTTTGCTCAAATCATTCCAGCTATGGCCATTAAGAACTCTTCCAGCTGAGCATAATGGCACATGCCTTTAATCACTGCCTCTTGGGAGGCTGAGGTAGGAAGATTGAAAATTTGAGGCCAGACCTGTCCACTTGGTGAGGTTCTGTCCCAAAATGAAAATAAAAAGGCTGCCATGTAGCTCTGAGATAAAGTGTTTGCTTAGCATACTTGAGGCCCTGCGTTCAATCTCTGGTACTACAAAACAAAAAACTGTTCATGTGTCCCCTTGATATGCCCCCATCAATCTGAGTGTGTTTGTTTATTGTTGGTGAAGGTGGGAGATCACTTCCTTGCCTTTTGTGCTATGAAGTAATCCAGGCTCAACCTGTCCATTTTCTACCCTAGTCCTACTTCTAGGACTAGCCATTTCTCCAAAGTGTCCTGGTTCCTTCTTTTAAAGGATGGTCCTAGCAACTAACATCCAGATGCTAGATGTTCTCTGCTTGTTGCTTGTACAGAAACTCAATATTTAAAGCAATGTAATAAAAAAACAGGTAAGACATCATTTGAAGATCAGTTTCCTTCCATTCAGTTTCTTAGGCTGCCCTGATTGTCACCTCATTAAGTAAAACACCTTTCTCATAATTGCTACTTCATACATTGTATTTCTATGGAAGAGCCATTCTTCTTTCAAAGCTTTGAAAAACTGAAGTTCATGTACAGAGATCACAGCTGATGTCATCCCAGTATTTGGCTGTAAAAAGATCATGCCTGTGGTAAAGGATGAGATATGATTATGATATGAGTTTAAGATTATAGACACCACCCTAAATTGCATCAGTCTTGGGTAACCTAATTTACATGCAACCACTGAGGCAGGGCTGACAAGGTGGTGTCTTAACCTGAGATGAAGTCTCAAATATCATGATGGTGGACTGAGTCATAGGGACTTTGATGGACTCTTATAATTGACGTGAACACTTTGTTCAGCGAAGTGTCCTGTTTTCCTTAGGTAAACTAGACCTTTCCCATTAGCATGCACAGTGTCTTTCCTTTGCACAAAGTCACCAACCAACTCACTGATGACATTAGCAGTGAAATGGCTCTATTCCTGTACACATCATGTCTTCCGATGGGAACCTGAGCCTTGAGACTTTTTGCCTTCATTAGATTTTCTGAAGCTATAGTTTTACTTTCTCTGTTGGTAACTCAACTTTATCTTAAAGAGCATTTTGCCTTGTTTCATGGTACTAGGATCTGAACCCAGTGAACATATCCCTAACCCTTTTTATTCTGCAAGACAGGATCTCACTAAGTTGCTGAAACTTGCCTCAATCTTGTGAGTCTCCTGCCTTAGCCTCACAAATATCTGGAATGCAGGTGTGTAGTCTGTCCCTGCCTGACTCCCCTGAAACTTCTCTGCTATCAAAGAAACATTTTGAAATTTCCTAATGGGTGAGAAATTCAACAATGGTAAGATTGATATTTTAAACTATCATACAAATTTCATTTCCCTAACATTAAAACAGAAGCCTTTTATATTTAGTGCTGTGACTTCAAATGTTTATATCACAATGACTTTTGGTTATTCTTACAAAGCTCTTCCTTCTCCTTTCTCATTCTAGACATGGGTTATCTATAAAATTAAGGTTATTAACCATTACCCACTTAAATTCTTTTTCTTGAGAATTTAATAGGAGTGTTCTAAAATAAAGAAATACTTAACAGGTATACGAATCAAGGTGTGGGAACTTGTCTACATCTTGAAACTGAAAACATGTTTTGGTTGATAACTATTGTTCTAGAGTCTGGTCCTATAAGGCCACAGTTTTCCATCTTGCAAATTACACAGTATTTCTCTTGTGATCAACAGTCTCAGTTCATAAAGCCTGTATAGTGCCGAATAATTCAACCTACCAAAAGCTACAGATACTGTCAGTCCATGGTTTTTTTTTTTTTTTGCTTGTTTGTTTTGTTTTCTTTTTGTAATATGAAGAACTGTGCATAAAAGCTGAAAGTATACTTTCCTTCACGTTGAAAGGTGGTGGAAGGGAAAAGGAGATAGAATTGATAATCCCAAATATTTCAGAATCCCAAATTAACATTGTACAAATTTAATCTCAGGGCTGTCTATTGAACTACGCAGTCAGGAATAACTCAAGCTTCTGAAATGGGGTAATACCTGGGCTTTGCTTCCAAAATTACAAAATCCTGACACAGTTCAAAGGCATCATGTGGAGTTAAAAGATGATTTATCTAGAGGCCACAGCTTATAAAAATGTTTTTGATACAATGGGACTACTTGTAAAGATTTGCTTTAAAACTTAACAAGACATCCTATTTTTCCTATGAAAACTCTGTAAGGTGAATGGAGAGGAGAACATCAATCAAAACCAATTTGATCCTATCTGTAATTTTTTAAGATCAGTTCATACAATAATGATAATATATCCTGTATCACTTGTCCATTGAGAACTTTTAAAGAGCCAACTTGAAGTTTTCAACTTTCTTACATTGCCAAGGAACAATGCTTAAAAAACAAAACAAAACAAAACAAAACAACTCTGCTCGCCACCATTGTATTTAAAAAGTTTTGTATCAAAGCAAATAAATACATAGTTTTATATACAACTAAAACCTCTGCTTATGCAAACTTTTTTTTTTTTTTTTTTGTACCAGGGATCAAGCTCATGACCTCACGCTTGCCAGGCAGGCACTATGCTGCTGAGCTATATCCCCAGCCGCTACTTATGCAAACTTTGAAAGGTATTTTTATTATTTCAAAGTCTTATTTATATCAGAAATGAGAATCTTGCTATCCCAACTGTCAGTATTGAAGTGACAGCATTTTGAAACATGCCACTTAGTGTGTGACTGGGGGAAAAGGTCCAGGGAGGCACGGGGGTGTGGGTCAGTGGTAGAGTGCTTGCCGAGTCATGTGTGAGGCCATGGGTTTGGTCCCAGCAACCCACACATAGGAAACTGCAGTCTGTGAACTGATTCTTGGGGTACCAGAGCCCTATACCCCTTACTTACAGTTGAGGTCACTGTCTCTTCTGTCACTACCTTCAGAGTGTCAACTACGGAGATGTAGCCCAGGCGCCGGGCGATGGCAAGGGCAGTATTCCCATTCTGGTCATGGAAAAACAGGAATAAGGAATTAACAAGTTGCATTCTAGATGTTTTACCTACACAAAACCTAAATGTGATCCCATTACAAAAACCATTTCATCAGAGACATACCATGCACAAAACCCATCTAACCTGTTTCCACTCGTACGGCAGTCTGGACAGCTATGCTTGGAATCTAAAAGGCTTTTTAATGTTCTAAGTAAGCAATCAATGACACACATTTTCTTCCTTACATAGGGATTTCCTACTAGGTGGCAATGTAATTTGTAGTTTTAAAGCATGAAACAATAATTACACAGCTCACAACAATGTGGTTATTGTCTTCCCCCCCCCTCACTCTACTGCATGCTCTCAAAAAAGCAAGACTGGTACATAGTGAAAAAGTGAGAAGACACCAGAATGCAGACACATGTACGCCCAACCTCCTTCTCTGAGCTGGCCCAGAGCTTACCACAGTGAGTTCGTTGGGAGAGGCATTGTTCTGAAGCAAGACGTTTATGATATGCGTGTGCCCCTGCTGAGCCGCTTGATGTAATGGTGTGTATCCATTCTGTAGAAGGAAGATGGAAGAAACCACTCTATCTTATTTGGATACAAAATCAATGATTTTAGTGGGAAGGAATGAGAAAGGGGCTAACCTTTGTCTTGGCATTAACTTTTGCAGAATGCTGGAGCAGGAAATTAACAATCTTGATGTTTCCGTAGTGACAGCCCACATGAAGTGGTGTGTATCCCATCTGTAATTTAAAAACAAAGATAAACAAACAATCAAAAAATAGCACAAGTAGATTTTTAGTAACAGGTATCCCAAGTATAAGTGAAGTTATTAATTTTATTTGAGCCAGAAAAAAGTTTATAAAAAAGGTCCTTGGTGATTCTCAGACCTAGTCTTAGATATAAAAATATAAGTGCACATAAAAATAGTTATTTTGCTCTCTCGTATCAGCTCATTTTATTCTCATTAGTACTGTGTGAGACAGGAAGGAAAGATGGAACCACTGAGAACACAGACAGACTGACTCAGTGGCTTCTTATTGAGGGTCAGAAGAGGGCTTTGTGGAAAGAGTGGGATAGCAGTTATTTACTAACGTATTCTTTAAATGTTGAAAATCCAGACAAAACATGAGACTGCTACATGATAATGCAAGACAGATGATGTCAGATTGCGTAAAAAGAGACAAGAAGAGGCCAGCGTGAGTTCCAGTGGTCAGAGAAGTGTGAACTGGGTCTAGGTAGATCTGCTACAAGGCCAGGCTCCCACCTTCACTGGATTTCTGCAGTTTGAAAATTACTGATTTAAAGCCAGCATTCAACTGTTTCATGGATTAGTGTACCCTGGATACCAGGGTGGGGGTGGGGGCTGCAAATTCATTTTCTCATTTACACTTTCCCTCACTCTTTTGCTGAATGTGTATGTAAATAAAATCCAGATAAGTGTTTTTCAGAATAACAACATTTTGTGCTGCCCTGGATACTTGACTTTGGTTGGTCTGGTTCCACAAACCAAAATGTCACCATATCCATGCTGACTGGACTTTCCACAAGTTCACTGTATCTCACAGAGACAGAGGAGATGGACCTAGGATCCTTAAAGCTCCTTTATGCATGAGGGTGATACTCCCTTCTGCTGACCAGAATTGATTCACCTGCTTTGCTTCCTCTGGCTACTGAGGAATCAAATGCAGTACCTGCCTGGCATTGGAATGCTGTTTGATGAGAGAGCCTTGAGGATAGTTTATCCAATCATGTTTTAGTACAATTAGTTTAACTGACAGAAGCAACACTTTTCCTGAGTTCAGAGGTTAAAAGGTCAAAACAATGTAGACAGTATTTGTGATATACCTATTAAAGAGCTAAGTTTTTAGTCACTTGCCTAAGTAATAATGCAATGCTTCTTTTCTCTTTTTTTCCCGGCACCGAGGATCGAACTCACAGCCTCACACCTGCCAGACAAGCACGTGAGCCACTGAGCCAAACTCCCGGCCCCAGTTTTTTGAGGCAGGGTTGCACTGTGTAGCTCAGGCCAGCCTTGCGCTCGCATTGTAGCCCAAGCCTGTCTTGAACTCACAGCGCTCCTCCTACCTCAGCCTCCCGAGTGCTGGGATTAAAGGTGTGCACCACCATGCCTGGCTAATGCAATGTTTCTAATGACTGTTGAGCTAGATGTATTACATTTAGAAGATGAATTCCTTTAAATATTGTAATGCATAATTTCTACTCATCCTCATAACTTACCATCTAACTCTCAGTAAAATCCTAAATCAATCAATAATGGACTATTTGCTGATTCTGCACCCCTTCCCCTTTTATTAATCTGAGCTCATCTTCTGTTCTTTCCCTTATTCAAAATGCTCTAGAACATGGGTTTTCTTGCTGTTCTACAAACACCATTAAAAA
>RJWM01016752.1:0-44702 GCA_004363535.1 Dasyprocta punctata
AAAAAAAAAAAAAGAAAGAAAGAAAGAAAGAAAAAAAGAAAAAAAGAATCCTCAGTGGTTGTATTTGTCCCGAATGCAAAACTGGCCCTTTGTTGAGTCGGCTGCACGAACAGAGCCAGAACAATGTTGAGGCTGCTGGCGGGCCATGTGCTAATGTGCTCATGCATTACAGGCCGCAACAGATGGCTGTGACAGCACCAGGGCCTGCCCCGCCCGGGTCAGGACGCAGAGCCTGAAGCCTGCTTCCAGTGCTGTCCTGTTATCCAAAAACTGCTTCTCATGGGAGAGATGACGGTTGTCCTTGGTGGAAGGAACACGCCCGCTTTATCCAGTTTGAGGGCAAAGGTGCCAAGGAATAATGATTCGAGGTTTGCTGGCTGTTAGCCTGAAGCATGTTGCAGAATTGAAAAGTCTTTACACACTATTGAAAGTCAGAAAAAAGGAAATGCATGTTGGGTTGTTCCAGCATGTAAGCTCATGGCGTCGCTTACATGCTTAATCTCCTCCTGTGACCAAGATGTGGCATAGTGAGTATAGTTCTAATTTCTCTTTCCTTCCTCCTGAGGCATCTCTCTTCTCCTTCTCACAATGAATGTGAATCAGGGTGGAGGGAAATTAACCCCACCCAACTGCAGCCCAAACCAAAACCACAAGCAAAACCACCACACGTCCTTGCAGCTACAAAGTAAGGTTTAAGAGACACGCTTCCAAGGACATGTGCATCCTTGTCTCCCCACAAATGAAAAGATGCCAGCACTGGCTGTCACCTTTGCTCTTCCTACCCTACCTCGAGGCAAAGGCTTCAATGTTCTGGGAAGGAACTTGGGGGTCAATGATCATCTTTACTCATGGGTTCTGCCCACAGAGCCAGGGTGAGCTGCCCTCTTTTTCATTTCATCTCCCGAGAGCTGGGCGCTAGGACACACATGGAAGGAGGTCCCTGGACAGCACCACAGAGATGTCACTCTAGATCTGGGCAGAGGCAAAGAAACAGCACAGGCACACGGAGACCAGGAGGACCGTGGAGCCTTGCACTGCACTCTCTGAACTAGACATGGGCTCATAGGTGGCCTTTGCAGCTGCTCTGAGTTTCATGGAGCACATGAGGAGCACTGGGCCATTGACATGAACCCCAGCCTCCCTCCTACTAATGGGTCTGGTGTTCAGTACTCCTCCTGTTAATGTGCTGTGTGCACAGATGTGGTGTCCCCCAAGAGCCCCTGAGTGCCCACTGCCTGGGAGGGATACGCAGCAAGCCATTAGCACAGCACGGTCCATAAAGTCTGAGTGATAACATAAAGCAGGGTGCTGAAGAGCCAGGAAAGGGTGAGTTTCACCCAGAAGGAAAGCAAGGGAGGCAAGAAAGAAAGAGAACGTGGAACCAATGGGCTGATGTCACATGTGCCAGGTGCAGGTTCTGAGGAGGAGCATCTGCAAGGCGCATTGGGATACAGCTTTTGTGCTAAGAGAAAGCAAGTTCCAGGACAGTGTCTGGTCTGGAAGCTTAATGGTACAGAGGAGCCCAGTACCAGCCCTGTTACTGCTCTGCCATTCTCAACAAATGACCTCCATCCTGTGGCTAAGGTGACTTCTCCTAGCTTGTCACCACACCCATGTCCTGGGAAGCAGGAATGTGGAAGGCTGGGTCTCTCCTTCCTTTTAGAGTACAAACTCAAAGTGCCATGTATCACGTCTGTCCATTGTCCTGGTACAAAACTTGATCACAGGGTCACATTCAACTGCCAAGAAGGTTGGGAAATGTGGACTTCGTGTGGGTGGCCCCGCACTAGCTGAAACTCCAACTTCACTCCTAATGAAGAGAGAGGAGATCTTGTGGGCCACAAACCATTCGTGTTACACTGGGTTCAGAAGCCATCAAAAGGCACATTAGTCCCATTTTACAGGTGTCTTAGTAACTTTCCTTGTCACTGAGATACAATGCTCAACACTCACAATTTAAAAAAGGAGAAGTTTATTTTGGCTCACGGTTTATAAAGGTTTCAGTCCATAATCAGTGACTCCAAGGCAGAATGGCATGGCAGCGGGGCATGGCAGAGGAGAAACAGCTCATGCCATGGCAGACAGGAAGCACAGGGAAAAGAGAGGAGCCATGGGAAAAAATAAACCTTCCTGGCTACTCCCCCAGTGACCCACCTCTTCCTACCAGACTCCACTGCCTAACAGCAAGTCAATTATAAATTCCATAATCTAGTCACCTTTCAAAAGCCCACCATAGGTGCATGAGGCTTTAGATAAACCATGACAACAAATGTGAAGATAGCAGCTCCAGATCTTCGCTCACAATAGTAAGAAGCAGAGCTTAAAGGTCTCCAAATGACTCTCTTCATCCCATTTGACAGACTGGACAAGCTTTCAGTCCCACTGAACCACATTTGGAATTTTCTCACCCCTTGAAAGATCTGGTCTAAGCACTATACTCAACCCAAGGGGAATGGAGACTTCACCATATTTTGAGTAGCTTCAGAAATTAATGCTTCATTATACAAAATTCACAGCCTATTTAGAACTCACCACAAAATGTATCTTTTGCTTTTCACATAGCCTATCACCTACTGAAAGTCACCTCTGAGTGAAAGATTCATCTCTACTCTTGTTGTGTTAGAAAAGAAAAGGGAAAAAAAATCCTAAAAATCCTCCCAAGGCACATAGAATTCAGAAATATTCAGCTCCCCAAATTCAAGATGAAGGATGCTAGCTGAAGAGACTAAATGATTGAGACATGTCCGGTCATTCGCTAAGCGTGGACCTTGACCAGGGTCCAGCCATGTCCAAAGGGACTTGTACCAAACACCATAAAATTTTTGAATCCTTATTACTTAGAACTTTCTATTTCTGCCTAAGAAAAATTTAAAACATGTTTTCTTCTCTCCTAATTCATATTCCTCTCTCTCTCTCTCTCTCTCTCTCTCTCTACTCCATTTTTAGATTTATGTTTTAAAAATTTGTTCTGCTGGAGAATTAATTTCCCATCATCCATTTCCTTCAGCTTCACGAATCTCTAGGTCAGGGACCACCTGGTGTTTTTTGGGGGTTGGTTTGGTTTGGGTTGGGTTGGGTAGGGTTTTATCTAGGTACTACAGATTGAACCCAGGGCCTTCACACTGAGCTACATCCTCAGCCCTTTTAATTTTGAGACAGGGTCTCCCTAGGTCACTAACTTGCCCAGGTTAGGCTCAAACCTGTGATCCTCCTGCCTCAGCCTTTCAGAGTGATGGGTTACAGACATGCACCAACACACCTGGCTTCACCTGGTGTTTTAAAAGGGGCTTTGCTAAGGGAACACTGATCCACTGTGCTTTGTTAGACAAGTTCCTGTCCTGGCAGAATGTCCCAGACATGAAATAGGAGGGCTGCAGTCTTGAGCAGTGCTGGCCAGTAGAACATTCTGTGGTAACAGAAGTGCTTTTCCCTCTGTGACCTTCAATACTGCAACCTTGGAGCATGTGAGATGTAGGCAATGTGACTGCAGAGCTGAATTTTGTTTCATTTTAATGAATTTTAACTGTAAAAACCTCCTGTGATTAGTGGCTACTGTACTGAACAATGCAACTCTAGAGTAAGAGGCTGCAAGATTCTTGACAGCCAGAACCTCACCAAAATCCATCAACGATTACGGCATTTCCTCTGCAAAAAACTGATAGTACCAGGACAAACTCCAAATGAAGAGGATTTCTTCAAAGTCAGAAGTGTGTCTTTTACCATAAAGAATTTTTTGCACTGAATCTATTAGCAAGAAAAACTATCATTCATTGCTGGTTGAGATCATCAGATGTCAGAAGAATCTGAGCTGGGATTGTTGGCTAACTTGCTATGATATCTCAAGTAACAGTCTTGAATTCCACTCCTTGACTGCTCCCCAGTGCCACCCCCTCACCAAAAAAAAAAAAATCTCAGACTTGTCAAGATGATCTTGGACCGGTACATCCCAAAAGTATAAATGTACCACTACATCCATAAAAGTGTGCACATGTTCACTCTAAATCTCCTTTAATTTTTAAAAAATTTGATGTTTCAATTAACTTTGTGCCTGGGAATAATTTTACATTCACAGAAAGCTGCAATGACAATATAGGCAATTTTGGGTTTTTTACTGATGTTAATATCACTTATAACCTTGGTACATGTGTCACAAGTAAGAAATTAACATGGTTACCAGGACAGAAACTACATCTCAGGTATTTTGCAGATTTCACCCTTTGTGTGGTCCAGAGAAGCAGAGAGGGTATCTAACATTGGATGCCACATTGCATTTAGTTGATGTTTATTTTTAATGGTGCTGACCAAAGACTCATTCTTACAATCCCTTCTAACTCAAGGCAGTTGGAGCTGCTGCTCATCTGCAGGTGTTAGCTATACCAAGAGCCTGCTGCTGTGAAAAACGGAGACAGAAGAAGCTAATCATCACTGCATTAGGATTTGGTGGAAGGAGATTTATGGGATTAGAGGGAAATCGGGTGAGTGTGGAATACTGGGAGGAAGTATTAAAATCCCTCATAGTGGAAGGGGGCTGGAATACCCTAAGGGACAGTGTAATTAAAGCACAACAGCTGACATTTCCTCTGAAAAAGGATGCAACCAGAAAGAGAAGCATCGCGAAGCGCTGCTTAGAGATGGGAAAAATCCACTTTACAAAATGGCAAGAGAGAACAGAATCCCCCTGGAAAATAGTAGCAGTCTAACTGCTGCTGTGGCTCATGCTGCTGAGTGAAAAACGAAAAGTGAGAGAAAGGAAAAGAGAGAGAGGAGTCCATGCACAAACGCATCTGCATACGGAAGAGACATCTTCCTCCCAGACTTGCCCATGATCCAAAATACCTCACATCTATCCTTAGAAAGAGCCCAATTACCTTTTCCCTGAAATCAAAATGACCATAAAAAGTAAGTGTTTTGAGTTGACTCAGAATTGTCAAGGTAGTCACAATAGCACAATTAAAGACACTCATGAAAGAGGACTTCCAGAGCCACTTTAGAACAGGACAAGTGTGTTCAAAGTGAGGCGGAGTGTTTCAAGGGGGATTCATGACAATGTGTCCTTTACTGTAATTTTTAACTAGAAAATAAAGAGCTCAGTTGCTTCTAAATCAGCCCTTTAAATCATTAGTATCCACTTTATCAGCACCAATGGACAAGGAAACTTTACTTAAAGGAACTACTCATGCACCCTGCTGAATCCCTTAGGAATTCAATAAAATTCTTTTGGAAAGCAAAAAGGCACCAGATTTGAACACATATGAGATAACATACGGTGCTTCTCTCTCTCTCCCTCCAAAACTTCTTATGCAGATGTTTTCTTATCCCCACCTCATCGATATCATGACCTATATTTACTAGATTTATGTTGAAGAGATCTAAAACAATAATAGAGAAGAGGAGTGAGATCAAGACTCAGAATGATGAGGAAATATGATACAGTAGAAAGCAGGATTTCTCCATCGGGCATATGGCTCTTCTCTCCATCCCCGACTGGCTCCTTCCTATCCCTCAATTCTATCTCTACCTTTCCCTATATGTGCATTGAAAACTTGTTTTGTTTTGGTTTTGGTTTTTCGAGACAGCATCTTGCTATGCAGTTCAGGCTGGCCTTGAACTCACTAAGTAGCCCAGGCTGGCCTTGAACTCGTGATCCTTCTGCCTTAGCCTCCTGAGTGCTGGAATTGTAGGTGAGTGCCACCCCACACCCAGCTATGTGTTGCTAATTTAGAGTGTTAATTCTTTTTTACCTTTTTTCTTTTCTTCTGGGGCAAGAAAACATAACAAATAATAGATAAGCAAGTGTGACTGGCCAGGAGAGTGAGTATCATCATCGTCTTCTCCAAATAAAAGCACAAAGTTTCCAAACTACATATAATTTGAGAAACCTAATGTACCATGGGATAAATCTAACCCTAACCTTCAGGTTAATGAAATCACAAGAAATACATTCCTGGGAGATTTGCATGAAGGTGACTGAAATGAATAAACTATGTCCTGCCCCAGTGCAAAGGATGGGAGAGTGGATGCTAACTTAGCTGAACTGACAACAAGCGAATGGTGATTACCATATCGTGCTGACTTACTGACCCAGAGGACACCATGGGAGAGTGACCCTGTGGAAGTCAGCAACCACAGTGTCAGGGCTGGAGAGAGACAAGGATCTCCCAACGAGGTTCATGCCCTTCTCCCTGGGAAGACCAGCTACAGAGATGGCAGGGTGGATGATGACACTGAATAATGTTGTTCTACATGGATGAGACAACCACTAAGTCCTGGACCACTCAGGAGATGGGAAAGAAAAGATCAGACAAGGTGGCTGACAGGGAGAGAGGGCTTTAGGAAGGATGAAAATTGAAACTGGCTCTGGAAGATGAATCAGACATGAGTGGGGAATTGAGGAACGCTAAAAGTTACACCACCCTTGGGTTTATTTGCTCAGAGAGTTCTGACACTTTTCTGACCAAAGAAGCAACAAAGTCAACTCACTGGATGGAGTGAAACCTGTCCTCTAA
The DNA here is from genome assembly GCA_004363535.1 of Dasyprocta punctata. Classification (NCBI taxonomy): domain Eukaryota; kingdom Metazoa; phylum Chordata; class Mammalia; order Rodentia; family Dasyproctidae; genus Dasyprocta; species Dasyprocta punctata. Next base: position 6,507 of record RJWM01016752.1, read on the forward strand.
TGTCACCACTCACAAAGCCAGCTGCGCATCAAGACTGCCTCAAAGGGATGTGGATGTTTGTAACGTGCACACCAGGACCTAACTCCAGCCCAATGAATCAGTGTCTCCAGTGCCTAGTTTGTAATCACCAGGTGATTCTGATTTGATGAGCTAATCCAGTGATCCCCATTCAAAGATGAAGAAACTGAGACCTGGGGAAAGGCTGTGATTGGTCCATGGGTTCACACTGTGAATTCATTTAACAGGTGAATTTCCAACCACTGCTCCAACCCTTCCCACCAATGGTATGCTGCAAAGGCCAACTGCAGGGGCAGGAAGGTCTCACCCTAATACCTGTCTGTGTCCCAAGTCTGGAAGTGTGTTGCTTCATTGTTAAAAACTCATTCATTTAGAAGAATCTTCTTCTTCCATCCCTGAAATTGAACCATTTGTCCTTAGTGAGGAGAGAGTGGTGAAAACAATTGCTGGCTGTAGGATTGTATTTATTTGATCCTGTGTCCCCCTCAAGGCCTCATGTGATTTGGATGGGGCTGACTCTGGTGTTTGTGATTGGTTTGTTGTCTTGCACTGGGATTGGCGATATGAGTGTTGCACCCGCCCAGGGTTGGAGCCGACTTACACTGTAAGGGTGAGAGGAAGTCCTGTCCTCTCTGGGGCTCCCTCTCTCTCACTGGTTCAGCTTGCTATTTGGCACCATGAATGGCTGCCCTGTCACACCACGCTGCCTTGGAGCCAACTAAGTATGGACTAAAACCCCCAAGAACTGTAAGAATTAAACCTTTCCTTCCCAAATTTTGGGCATCAGGTATTTTGTCTCAGCAATGAGTGAAAAGTAACCAAGACAAGGATTCTGCCTTTTCTTGCATTTCCTTTGGCGTCAGCCTCAGAGCCTGCCCCAGCTGCAGCCACATTGTCTTTGGTAAGGGCTGCTCTGTTGCCCTTGACCCAAACCTCATCTTTCAAGGCTGGCCTCTGGCCAGTCTGCCATCAGAGGGGCTCCTTGCAAATGCTCTCAGGCTCTTTTCCCAGATTTTTCTCCTTTCTTTTAAAAAAATTTTCCTCTTTTTAAATACCTGACAAACATAAAAACTATACATATTTATGGGGTCCCATGTGATGTTTTGATACATTTTGTAATGTTTAAGTCAGGTTAGACACATCTGTCTACTTGAACATTTACCATTTCATTATGGTGAAAGTATGAAGTGTCTTTCCTACTAGATTTTGAAATCTGATCATTGTTATCTGTCATCACCATACCATGCAATATCCCACCAGAGCTTCTTATTCCCATCTAACCATAACTTGGTGCCCACTGATCCATCTTTCTCCCTCCCTCCTACCCCCCGGTACCCACTTTTCTACCCTCTCTTCTATGAGATCACCTGTTTTTTAATATTTCACAAATGGCTGAGACCACATGGTATTTGTCTTTCTGTGCCTCAGGTCATTTCCATTTCTTAGGCACTGGGACTAGCACTGCAATAAATATAGGAGTGCAGATATCTCTTTCCCCACTTTTGAAAGGATGTGTGTAAAGACAGAAATCCTATTGTTTCAGCCAAAACAGACACACGGGATCATGTTCCTGAGTCCTCTGTTGCCGCCCCCTGCTCCTTTCCTAACTGAACTAATACATTCGCTCCTCTGTATCTTTGGGTTCTGTATCCAATGATTCCACTAACGTCCAATCAAAAATATTTGGAAAAAATTTGGAAAATACATTTTTTTTATCTGTTGTGAACACATACAGACTTTTTCTTATCCTTGTTCCTTCAGTGGTACATTGCAACAACTATTTACACAACAAAGCATGTACACCGCATTGTAAGTAATCTAGAAAGTGGATTTAAAGTATTTGGGAAGATTGTGTAGATTCCATGCAAATACTATACCATTTGATATAAAGCCTTGAACATCCTTAAATTTATGTGTCCAAGGTTAGGGGGGTGGGTGTGATCCATAACCAATTCTCCAAGGATACAAGGGACAATGGTATACCACCTACTCTCACCTCCAGATTTCTTTCCAGATGCCTTTGGATCCAGCAGCCAGACCACAGTCCATTTATGCTCTTAGCAGCACTTCCTCCCATGAGTCTTTGCAGCTCCTGCCAGCCTTGCATGCATCTGTTGCCCAATTCCTTTCTCATCTGGCATCATGCAGACTGACTCTGCTGCTTCCAAACAACCCCATCCTCCACCTCAGTCTTCCCAAGACTGCCCCACTTTCCCTGTCTCCAAAAAAGTCTCTTACGTTTTGTTCCAAAGATAAATCTTCCCAGGTCAGAGGTCTCTGGCCAGCTGGTTTTGTGCACACCCTCTGTTCTCCACTCTGTCCCATACCCTCAGCCTTGCTGGGACAAGCATCTCTGACAAGCAACTGTAGCCACCAGCTCGAGTGGGGTTTAGAGACCACACACTGATTTTCACTGATCCTTCCTCCTCCTCATTAGCACTGAAAACCCATCAGTCATTCATCTGTTCACCAAATAGTTATGAAACTCCTGTTGTGTACCGGGCACTGTGTCATACCCTGGGATAGCCGGGAGGTCACTATGGCTCCCTAGGGATTAAGGTTCAGCATGACACAGATTCAGGAACTTAACAAGAAATCAGAGTTTCATAAAGAAATGGATCAAAGAATCTAAGTGACCATAAAATCTTTATGTTTTGCTTCTTTGTTTTTGTTGTGGTTTTCCTATTTATAAAATGAATGACTATCAGGAGACAACCAAAAACCACATCACAGACTTTGCCTGGGGCCCAGGGAATTGGGTTGGTCCTACATTAGACCTTAGGCACCAAGTTGTTTTGGCTTTATTCATTTAAGAGACACTTACTAAGCTCCTCCCACACTGAAAAATCCTTTTTTTTTTTTTTTTCTTTTGAGACAGGTTTTCACTATGCAGTTTGAGCTGCCCTTTGTAGCACAGGCTGGTCTCGAACTCACTACGATCCTCTTGCCTCAGCCTCTGAGTGCTGGGATTATAGGCGTGGGCCACCACACCTGATTTAAAATTGTTTTTCTTACACCTTCAATCCAGGCCTCTGGGGCATGGTGATGAACCCTAAAAGCCCAAAGGGTATGGAAAAATTCTAGAGATCTGTTGCACAATGATATGAATATAGTTACGCTTAAAATTGGTTAGGATCATACATTTTATGACACTTGAGGTTGTGTTATCTGTGTGTGTGTGAGAAGGACCCTTCTTTATCTCATTTTCTTTTACTATAGCAGAATACCTAAGGTTGGCTAATTTATAATGAATAGAAATTTATTTGGTTCGCCATTCTAGAAGCTGAGAAGTCCAAGAGCATTGTTTTGCTATCTGGCAAAGGACCTTCATGCTATGTTATACCATTGTAAAAGGAAGAAGGGTAAGAGAAATCAGAAGCGAGAGAGCAAGAGAGAACCAAACTAGCTTTGATAACAACCCATGCTTGTGATAAGTGACCCAGTCCTGTGATAAAAATATTAATCCATTTCTAAGGGCAGATCCCTCGTGTCCTAACCAGCTCTTATTAAGCCCCACGTCTGGACTCTGTCGCACTGGGGATGCTAACATTCGAACTTTAGAGAACACATAGCAGAGATAAAGCAAGAGAAATAAACCTCAGCATCGTACCCGTCAGGCCAGGCAAAACCCAGCCACAGTCAGGGGTCTCGGCACCCAAACAAATGCTAGTCTATGATTTTACTTCTCATTTTGTGAAGAAGGCACTTTTTTTTCCTTTCCATTTCTTTCTTCCTTTCTTTCTTCTTTCTTTCTTTTTTTTAAATTTTATTTCTCTTTCCGAAATTCTGATTGGTTCCCAAATGCCTGTTGTTACATAGAGCTGGTTCTGTCTGTACTGATGGATTTGAGGGTGGGGAGGGGCAGTCCTACACTTTAAGTAAACACAAAAAAATGGTTTCTAAAACACAGCTGCCAATGTTAGTGACCTTGATTCTTTCTTGAACTTCACCTGGTAAGAATGAACATATTAAATTTGGAGTTTAGTTTTTAACTCATTGTTCAAAGCTCCATGGGGTGTGCAGAAACCAGGATATAAAGTGATTCCTTGTCTCCCTCTCTTCCTGCTTCTCCTTCTCAGTGATAAAAACGGCTCTAAGTAGGGCTAGTTCCTTGGGTGCATGGTTCACTAAGTCAGTCACTCAGGGTCCTGTGTTTAAAAGAGCCTGAGTTGGGGTCCTTGCCTGGTGTCACCACCTTGACGCCATTAGTGATTCTTCACATTTCCATGGCTGGTCTCAAAGTTTTTTCTCTTGGTCATCAGCATGGAAGGAAAACAAACAAACAAAAATGAAAAGCCCACTTCTTAGCTCCTAGCCCAAGGCCATACTTTTTTCCTGCTAAAAATTACAGTCCATTTTGAAGTAGCAATAGGAGAATATAGTATTTAGAGAGAATACAGTATTTTTCAATATACTAAAATGATTCAGTTTTTTGAAACAAGAAAATTTCCCTGTGAGTTTCATCCTAAAATAAGGGAAAAGAAGCCACACACACACACACACACACACACATACACACACATCATTCTTAAAACTCTTGAACATTTGACACTCCTACAATATGTGCTATCTCTGCTAATGTTGCACAAAATATAACTTCTGCTCCAAAGATCCTAACTCATGCATGAAAAACGGTAGGAAAGCAATCTATACAGGACACCAGAACCAAAAAAATCCCCATTTCCTGAGCGCTATCTCTCATCCCCACCCCCAACCCCATACCCCTTGTGGGATTTAAAAAGGCAAAATATTTTGCGGAAAACAGCATTTGTCTGATTTTTTTTTTCTAAAGGGTGAGAGTGCACCATCTAAATCAATTCTAATATATTTTGAATATATTCATTATCATACACTAAAACTGAATTCCCTTTTTGTGCTTCTCCAAGGAGAGTGACAGCGCCTTGTTTGTAACAGCCCCAGGCATAAGCAATCATTGTGTGGCTTAATTAGATATTCCCCATGCTAGTGTGAGGGACATATGTCCGTTCACTGTGACAAACACCAAGAGCAGCCGGCCGGGTGCTTTCATACCCTGCTATATGCAGATAAAGGCAGCGCAAGTGTGAGCTCTCCCAAGGACCTGCGGCCCCAGCCGGCCAAGCACAATCAGCCCGCAGTCACTGATTGGTTCCGGTTTATTAACAGCCTATGAACTTCTCATCTGCTCCCGGGCTGGTTAGGACGTTACCTGCAATGGCCAGGCCTGGGTTGGCTCTCGTGCTCATCAAAATCAGTGGATCTCAGTCCTCTCTGCTGAATGTGCTCTATTTTCTAACACAAAGAGCCATGGATTTGGGGAGTTGCAGTCTATAAGGGTAGAAAACCAGATCAACATTCATGTAGTTGCCAGACAGGAAACCACCCCACACAGCCAGAGGAAAAGCAAGCATAAGTTAAACTAGACCAGGCTAATTATATTTATCTTATTTATGTGTTTGCTTTTTGTGCTGCGGTTTGGACCCAGGGCCTGTTATGCACAAGGCAAAAATGCTCTCTCACTGAGTGAGCTCTACATTTGGATCAGGAATTTTTCCTGACTCTTTTGCCCTCTAGAGAAATGCATATTGTTAAGCACGGCTGCCATGACAAAAGACCAGAGACTGAGTGACTTGGACAACAGACATGTACTGTGTCACAGTTCTAGAGGCCAGAAGTATGGTGTGAACTCAAGGAGTTGGCGGGGATGGCTCCTTCTGGGACAAGGAAGGATCCGCATCAGGCTCTCTCCTTGCTTTGTAGAAGACACCCCCATCCCATGTCTCTGCATATCATCTTTCTTCTATATGTGTCTGGCTCTATCTCCAAATTTCCCGGGACACCAGTCATACTGGATTAGAATGACCTCATTATAACTTGGTTATGTCTACAAAGACCTTGTCTCCAAATAAGGTTAGTTCTGAGGTGGGGGTCAGAACTCCAGCATATTTTGGAGGAGAGGTCCATAAATGATCCTGCAACATACCATTTCAGGGACCTAACATGAATGCATCATTTACTGTAACCCCTGCCCCACCTAGACTGGTACAATATGAGGATTTGTAGATATCATGACAATGCAAAACCCCTCCAGTTCCCTATCAGCTGTCAAAGAACAGCCGCTGCAGACAGCTGGTCTTGTGGGTGCTCTAGCCAAATACAAACTCTGGTCTCTAAAAGAACTGCAAAACAAACCATTTTCAGGAAGGAGCAGTTCCCTCTGTTTTCGTCTCCTACTGTGACATAGGGGCTAATCTCCTGGGATTTGAATCTCCATGAATACATCAAATCTGTTTCAAAAAGACTCACAACTTGGAAAGACTTTAAGAGAAGAGTTGAATGCCTTTGTGTGACAGATCCAAAGTGAAATGGGCCAAATTCACCCAAACAGTTGACAGTAGAACACACCAGGACCTCATGTAGCTTTCAGTTCCTCCTACGGCTCCAGGAAGCTGCAGGAATTCATGATGCCAGCTTCTGAGGGACTCTTCAGCTTAACTCCACTGAGTCTGGAGCACTCCCCATCATCCTGGGCAGACTTTTCTCTCCTCTGAGAAAATATGTAGGGAATTCAAGAATCCCCAGTCTTGATTTATTGAGATGGGCACATTATCAGCACATGTCAGTGCAATGCTCCCCATAACCGGACAGCTCTGGAATGAAGGTGCCAAGGAAAGAAGTCTCCCTGTGTTAGCTGGTAGCTGATTTTCTTTCTAAGTCCAAGTGCATAGGCTAGAATAAGAGCTGGGCTCTTGGAGTTAGGCAGATCTGAATTTACATCCTTAGCACCATTGTCTATCAACTTTGGACTGGCACTTACTTAACTATGACTTCTGGAAAATTCCCACCTCTCCCAGTTGTCATAAGGATGAGCATTTGTAGTGCAAATGCATTGCTTAATAACAAGTCAATACAGAATAGACCTTCGTTTTCAATTATTCTTCTTAGGCAGAAATGCATTGTTTGCATACATTGTGGCCCAGTAATGGGATGTGTTTTTTATTCATGGTAAAACAAGCCAAAACTTTGCTTTCCTCTTACCCAAAATGATTTTGGAGAATAAACAATCAGAAAGTAGCTGTCAAGGGCGACATTCCCCCTCTCCCAGGTATCACTTCCTTCTACCCTCATAAACTCTCAGAGCTGATGAAGGAGAACAATGATCTTCTTGTCCCATTCTTGTCCCCATCAGACCAAGACAGCCATTCTCTTAGGGCAGAGAAAAATAGGTGGAATGTCAATGTTAATATCCATCTTTATTGGGAAGATTCTCCCAGATTAAATCATCAGCTTAGAAGGCAAACCCCAGCATCTCACAGGGGCTCACTGGTCCATTTATGAGGCAAACACAAATCCCTTCCAAGGAGGCAGATCTCTTTGAAAGTTCTGGTCAAAATGTCCCAAACTGTTTGCTTCCAGGAGGTCCGCAGGTCAGGTACTGTCTTTGCAAGTGTATGTCAGGAAACCAAGATTCACAGGATCAAGAGAGTCTCAGGGTCACATGGAAGAGCTGAGACTGCGACAGGGTTTCTGCTGCTGGCCTAGGTCCTCCCTTCCTCCATGCCACACTGCTCCATTGTTCTGCACAGTTTCTTGCTCTCTTATTCTCTACCCTGGGCTCCACAGCAGGGAAATTAGAAAACCTGCCACTTACTATTTTCAGGCATATTCCAAGTGCCTAAGAGATGTATAAATGCATTGGTTTTTATTCTAAATGAAGGTGGCTCGCTGGCCTCATTCATGTAAATATAAAATAATTCTTCAAATCTCTTCCACAGAAGCAAGGCAATCTCCTACATGAAGTTATTTCAGTGTTACTTGAAGCTCCTCCATCTTCCATTGCCTAAACAATAATTTTCAAACATTTTATTTCCTCAGATATCTCACATATCCATGGGGATTAAACACAAAGTTTTGGGGGCAAAAAATACAAAGAACTTCAGTCCTGTACCTCTGTATGAAGGAGGTGACTAAAGATTTAAAAGGCAGAAAGACTCTGGAGAGATCACAAAGCAACCTCTCCTTGCACAAGTGGAGAAACAGAGCCCCAGAGAAATTATGGGTCAAAAAACTGGAGACAGTCTCTTCATTTTCAGTTTACTGTTATTTCTAGGAAACAAGATCCCTCCCCAGGCCTCTGTCTGCAAGGAAGTGTGAAGCCCAGGCCACTAATCCAACAGCGATCAGGAAGCTGCTGGCAGATGCTGCTACGAGAGTGAGTCTGCGTGTGGGTCAGGCTGGATGGAGGTGGGTCAGCTCTCTGGGCCTCGGTCTCCATGTTGAACCAGGTTCCGTATGGAGGGATGTGACAGTGTTGGAGGCATGGTACCCAGGAGGCTCTCTGTGGAGACTGGCTGTCTCTGGAGCTCACTCCCTTCACCTCCTGCGCCTCCACGGGCCAAGTAGCTCAGCCTCCACCTGTGAGTGGTGCTCCCCAAGGGCAGCCTGCAGGAGGCTGGGCCTGCCATTCCAAGGACATTTCTTTCCAGCTACCAGCAGCAAGGGTGGTAGGCACACATGGATGGCATCCTCCGGCCAAGAAGAGAAAATCCTCCCCGGTGCAAAACAGCACAAAAACAGCTTGCATCATGCATGCAATTGCTCAAGCCAGATAGCAGCCCAAGGGGAAGTCCAAACTAAGAAACAGAAGGTTGTTTGGTCTCCAGGGACTCTAAATGGAGACATGTGCATGTCCAGGGGAGGATGACAGAGGATCTGACTGCCCGTGCCTGCATACAGGAGGCTGGAGTCCACCTTCCATGGGATCTGGCACTTACAGTAAAGGGAGGCATACATGGACAGTCCATCTGAGGCTGTGCAGTAACCCAGGGGAGAAGACAGCACTCCACAGCGCCTCCCTCCAATAGGAGTGCAGGGAGGGAACCAGGGTCCGTAACCAGAGGCACTATCACAATTTTGTTTCCCCAAAGTCACAGATGCATCTATAAAAAGACAGTGGCACAGATCTTTCTTTATACAGTCAAAGACTGATTTAGGAGCAGGATGGCTTAGATACACTGATTTGTTCAAGAACTTATGTGGGACTTTAAATGTCCCAGGAAAAGTGTTTGGCTCTGGGGACAAAAACATTTGTAATATAGTTGTAAAAAGCCAGGAAAGCAAAGCTCACTGGGAAAAGGCTGAGGATGGGGACTGCATAGATCTGAGGTCAGGGGAGGCAGTATGGATGAGATGACTTTGGAAAAGATACATTGTACAGTGACAACAACTGTAGACAGGGAACAAATGGCAAGAGCTATGGTGATGAGGCAGGGATGAGGGCCAGTTGCTAATGGAAGACCCATGAGGCCCATGTGGTGGGAGTAGTGACCTTGAGTGAGGCTGGGGTGGAGTAGCAGGAAGAGGGGTTGGAGAGGCAGCCAGAACACCGTGGTCTCAGGGCCTCTCTGTCTCTCCATATGGTTCTTCAAGCAATGTCACTAGACTTTGAATATGGCAGATGGCTTCTGAAATCACAAAACCCACATGGCCTGGTTGGATAGAGCCTTGGGGACCTTTGGTTTAACTTTCAGTGTTCTAGCCGCACACCTTTAATTCCAGCACTCGGGAGGCTGAGGCAGTAGGATCATTGTGAGTTCAAAACCAGCCTGGGCTACAAAGTGAGTTCAAGGCCAGCCTGAAGTGTATAGTGAGACTCTGTCTCAAAAAATAGGGCCAGGGATTTAGCTCAGTAGCATAAGAACCTGCCTGGCAGGTGCAAGATTGTGAGTTCAATCCCTGGTACAAACAAACAAACAAACAACAACAACAACAACAAAAAAAAAACACTGTTAGTGTTCTGCAAAGCCACCAAAGCTTTTGAGTAAGAAAGGAATACCTGAATGAGTTTTACTTCAAGAATTGTTCCTGGTGTGGTCTTTTCCTATATCTATCAGAGGAAGCTTAAATATTGTTTATTTCTCTGGACAAGGTCAAAACCAAGAAGCCTGACATCATCAGATGCAGAACAAAGAGTGGAAATGAGGCCTGTACCCCATCACTCTTCTTTCTCAAGCCCAGCGCTCTCTTGTGTTAGGCATACATGGTACGGGGTTCAGGAGGGGATGGAAGCTCTGGGTGGATGCATCCCCTTGGCCCCATGTGCTGCTTCTCCCTAGAGAGGGACACAGTTGGACAAGGCTCAAGTGGGGCCTCCAGAGTGTCCATTCATAAGCAGGTGGCCCAGTCATAGCTTCCAGGGGCATCAAGATTTGACCCCTGGGTCATTATGTGGATGATCAATGAACTTCCCAATACACAGCATCTCCCACTCAGCATGGACTACCCTACTGACATGCAGCCTCAGGGTTGCCCCGACCTGGGGTGACATTCCTAACATTCACTTGGCATTCCAGGGCAGGAATAGGAAGAGCAAGAATAGGATATATGCAACATGGGTGAGCTTAAAAACTACCCAGAAGAGCTTTATCAACCTATTTTCAGTGTGACTCTCTTTCACTGTTTCAAGAGGAGACTGAGTTTTAAAGCCACCCAGCCTGAGACCCAACCTGGGACATGGTGTGCCCTTGGCTCCTTCCACCTCTCTGAGGTCACCCCTAAAAATGGGTAAAAGGCAGGCAAGGACAGTAGGGAACAACATGAGTACACACAGATATGAGGACAGGGACGAGGGAACACTGAAGGTTGGTAGGCAAGGAATATGAGGGGTCCATGGAGTGAACCAACGTTGGGGTTGTCTAGCTCACGATCCCTCCCTTTCTCTCGACTTCGATTGGCATCTCTTACTAATGTAGTGAGATCGAGAACTTCATTCTCCAAAGTCTTCTTGGGGAAAACACTGCGTTTGACTGGAAAGTGGATCATAAGCCACAAAGGCATGCTCAAATAAAAAATAAATCTCCTGCAGTGGGTGAGTTCTGTTGATCAGATGGCAGAGTGTCTTAGACCATTTTCTGTTGCTAAAACACAATGCCTAAGACTGGTTAACTTATAAAGAATACAAGTTTATTTGGGCTGTGGTTCTGGAGGCTGAGAAGTCCTAGTGCATATGCTTTGCACCTGGCGAGGGCCTTCTTCTTGCATCTGACATGGCAGAGGGCATCATGTAACAAGACAGAGCAGATGTGCAAGCTCAGGGTCTCTGGTCCTCTTCCTGCAAAGCTACTGACACTATCACAGTAGCTCCACCCTCGTGACCTCTTCCACCCCCAGTTTCTTCTTAAAAAATTCATCCCAAAATACCACCAACACATGACTTTGGGGATTAAGTTTCTAACTCAAAAAATCTGAGGCAAGCCATAGGACAGGGGGATGAATCTGGGCAGATGACTTTAGGAGCAGGGCCTGGACTCACTGAGTTGCTGTGCATAATACTGGGAAGAAGAGTCGGAGAGCCTGGAAAGGGCAAAGAAAGGACGGGCTTTGAGGCTGCCCGGTACTGAGTGTGATGCACAGTGTGAATCTGCAGAGGCCCCTAACGTATCCTGAGGCCACATGTCCACGGACAGGAAGGAGCAGTAGGAAGGGGAAGGGTGACAGGGAGGAGCTGTACCCCAGAAGGCACTTCAGGAGCCTCTCCAGCAGCCACCCGCACTGCCTCATCGTGTTGCCCCAACATATAGCAAGCAGGGACTGGCATGGAAGAGACCATGGAGAAGCCACTGAGCAGTGGCCCATGGGCTGGCACCAAGTCGGCGATGACAAGGTGCAGAGGAAGCCTCTGTCCTCATCAGAAGCTCAGTGTGGTACAGGCTAATTGGGATTTCCAGTGTCAGTGCACCAGAATTTTAGACCCAAAGCATGGCAATGACTTCAGTCCTCCCCTTTGACAGAGGGCACAGGAGTCCTGCTCTAATGGCAAGAGCTTCACAATGCAGGCAAGGCCCTAGGGTGTCAGAGCGGTGAAAACTCACCCTCAACACTCCGTATAATTTAAATGGACGCAGCGTTCAAATCGGGAAGAATCAAGGGAGTTAATCGCAGTGTTACTGCCCTCCTTGAGCGTTATTAACAACAATATAATACTTCCTGTCTCCTCCTTTGGAGACAGACAGCTGCCATGCGCCAGGGAAATAAAGGTCATAATAGGGGAGGAAAGAGCATGAAATTGGCCCTGATCTTTGCCTCCACGCAATGTGGGAAGCAGGCCAGTTGCCACAGCTGCACCCTTTCCCTCCCGTGGTGGGGGAGCTCATGGGAGTCCACCCTCAAGAGATTCGTGAATATTCTGGCGTTCCAGCACCAATAGGGCAGTCTGGGTCCCAGCCTGGCAAGAAAACTGGTGACAATGAGATCATCATTCCACAGACTTCCTGGGAAGGCTTTTGCTGATCAAAGAATGGCAGGGCTCCACTCCTAAACGCAGATTAGCATGCACGGGCGTCAGGCAACAGCAGGGCGTGAAAGATGCAGAGGACAATTTCTTCCCTGTGTGTCTCAGCCTGGGCTCTGCATTAAAGGACACTGGGCTGGCCCCTGGTGTTCTCTGGGTCCCTCACCTGCAAAATCAGCAATGGCTTTGGCAACCTCAGAGATTCTGGAAGCTCCAATGAGATAAGAGGTGTGAAAGTGGTTTGCAAAAAGGTGAGTGTGTGGCTGTTCATCTGCAGGGAACATCCCCATCACAGCTGGTTAGACAAGAGCACAGACCAGCACTGCACAGCGTCTCCCTGCAAGTGCTGGGGCCTCAAAGCCACATCTTGCATTGCTAGGCCTGGCTCTGTGCCTGTTGGGTAACTCAGGTTACAACATTTCTAAAAATACATTCTGACCGATTGACAGATCGGAGGAAGGCAATGTACCCATGTCTCATCTTTCTCAATTTTTTCTACGAACTGCTTTTCAAAACAAGATTAGAAGCTGGGTGTGGTAGTACACACCTTTAATCCCAGCACTTGGGAGGCCGAGGCAGGAGGATCGTTGTGAGTTCAAGACCAGCCTGGGCTACAAAGTGAGTTTAAGGCCAGCCTGAACTGCATAGTGAGACCTGTCTCAAAAAATAGGGCCAGGGATTTAGCTCAGTGGCCTAAATGCCTGCTTGGCAGGCACAAAGTTGTGAGTTCGATCCCTGGTACAAAAAAAAAAGAAAAGAAAAGAAAAGAAAAGATTAGAGGCAGGATCTATCTCCTGGTGGCTATGGGTGCAGGGCTTTGCCCTATCTAACCCTCTTCTTTCCCTTGACCTCATTGTTTGGCCCAACATCATGATCCCATTCTCCAGTTCGGCCACTATAGTCTGTCCTTCACTGCACCCCTGGCACTATCCCTCTGCCTGTCTGCTTCTCAGAACCCCAACTCTTCCAAGCTTTCCGCATGTCTAACTTTGCTCTGTCATGTCTCTGTGGCACTCCATCCCTTCCTGCCCAAACCTCTGCAGTAAAGTTTCACTGTGCTCAAAACTGTGGCCCTCAGACCAGTGGCAGCAGCATCCCTTGGGCACCCATCTCAGGCTCCACCCAGACTCTGCGGTTAACAAGTTCCTGGTCCTTCCTGCTCTGGTCTCAGGTCCTTTAGGCCACTGTGCCCAGAAACCACAACAAGTTACACAGAACAGCCAGCATCATGGCGAGCAATGGTGAACTCCCACCCAGTCCTTGCTTTAAAATGCACCCACGAGGTAGGTTTAGCTGTAACAGTGCATTGTGTTTTACAGGCACAAGGAGGTTACATGCTCATCCAAGTTTATAAATTCATCAATGTGCATGTTGCTGGGCTGTATTAAACCTGGCGGGGCTGAGTTTGAGCCCAGATGTGCCACCGCAGAGCCTGCCCTCCAACCAGTCAGCGACATACACAGGAGGAGTCCGGCTCAGAGCTTGTGTCTGTCAGCCTGGGACGCTCTGACAAAGAAGTATCGCAAACTGGGCTACTTAAAATTTACTGTCTCCCAGGTCTAAGAAGTCCAAGACTAAGACACTGGCAGATTGGTTCTTTCTGCCAGTTTTGGGAGGAAGTCCACCCCCGTCCTCTCCTCTGGCTACTGGTGCTTTGCTGGTGAGCTCTGGTTTCCAGGGGAGCCACCTGGATCTTTTTCTTCATCTTCACACAGAGCATTCTCCATGGATGTGTGCAAGTGTGCGTGCGTGTGTGTGTGCGTGCGTGCGTGCGTGCGTGTGTGTGAACGTGCACATGCCTGTGTGTACATCCAAGTTCCCTCCATTTTATACGGACACTAGTCCTATGGATTAGAAACCCACTCTAATGAACTCATCTTAACCGATTACATCTGTGATGACCCTAGTGGGGTCACATTCTGTGGCTAGGATTTCAATTCCCATTTTAGGGTTACAATCAACCCATAGCAGAGGCTACTAAATGATAAGAACCAGGAACCCGTGCTCAGATAGGTCAAGTTTCATCCTCATCACAGGTGGAGGAAACTGAGGCACTGGCAGGTCAAGACTCTTGCTCCAGGTTAGATGGCTCATTAGCAAGGCAGCCAGGGTTCAAACCCAGGTAGTTCCCCTGAGAGTCCACACTGCAGCTCTCTGCTGGTGTCTCGAGTGCGTATCTGCACAACTTCCCCAGCAAAGCACAGCTGGATTTTGGTTCCATGCATTCGGACAGTGTTTGAAACAGAGCCACATGGGTGGGACATCCGTGTTGTTCAGTGAGGGACAGCAGGGGCCACAGAAGGCCAAAGCCTTATCACAGAGAATGCATGGACTCAAGGCAAAGAAAGCTGACCCTGCTTTTTGTCTGAATAAAAAACCTCAACAGTGACTTTCCAGTGCCTGGAACATAGTCCTAAAGATTAGTACTGTTATCATTTTACTGAATAATTACTATGTGCCAGGCTCTGGGCAGGACATGCTATGTATGTTTCCTTCAGGTCTTGATCACATTCCTAGGACATAAGGACTATTCTCCCATTTCAGAGTCCAAGAAATTGGGGGCCGAGTGAGAAGTCGAAGCCGAGCCAGCCCCTCTCCTCCATCCAGAAATCAGGATGTGCTTTGTAGGCTATAAACAGGCTGAGCCTTTGAGCAGAAAATCCTCAGCATATTCCAGCCCAGGAGGAGATTAGCATGTTTAACTCGGGATTGTCTTTGGCATCTCGGTTAATATTTCCAGGTCAGAGCGCCTCGGGGAGAGGAAGGCGGTGGCCTCCGGTCGCCTGAACTGCACCCTGGGAGTCTTCACACCGCCTTCCTCTTTCCCCTGGTGGTCTAATCTGAAGTCAGATCCAGCCGCTGGCTCCGACAGAAGGGGAAGGACGGGGAGCCAACAGAAAACAACAGGTGAGCTTCTGAACAGTCCCCTTCTGTGCCTTGGGCAGGGTGTCTCACCCGGGCAACTGTGGGGCCGCACTGACTTCCAGAACCTTCTGCCTCTGCAGGTGTTTTCAGCAAACTTGGCCTCAGCGCTTCAGTGACCCATATTTTATTACCTTTCAGGTTTCTATAATTCATCATTCACTCCTTTCTGAAAACCTAGAATGAAAGTTTAGCAGCTCAGTGCCCCAGCCTCTCTCCATTCTCTCCCCGAACACATCGGCCCGTTTGTTCTCTTTCATCCCCGCTCTTCCTGTTGCATTCTGCCCGTTCAATGGGGAAAGAGTGAAACCGGATGGCTGGACCCAGTGCGGGGAAATGACTTCAGAGCCACCTTTGTTTCCCCTCATTCCTTTGAGCGCACTTGGCCCCGCATCTCTATGAAAGGGCTTGTTTGAACCATTTGGAACATCCAGCGAGCGAGAGATGCTGTAGCCAGAATCGCTTCCATCTTTTCAGGCTGCCTGAGACTCTGGGTTAAACTGCCAAATTTTTGCAACAAAACTAACCATGACATTGGACATTGTGTTATAAATTAGCCACAGCCTTCCAAGCAAATTGTGTCTTTTTATTGTATCAGTGTAAGCCTTTGGAACACTTGGCTTCAGCCCCACTTCCACGGAGGCTCAGAGGATATTTTTTGTTGTTTTTCTACCCAAACCAACCCTTCTCCAATGCAATTGCATGTGTTAATACAGAAATTTTAATTCACAGTTATTCTTCTCAGACTTAGCCAGACGATCTCTGCTAGTTACACACATTTCTCAGTCTGAAATCCCACCAATCTCCTTGTAAATTTTGATTGGGGCAGAAGCCATCGCCAGTCATCTTCACCTTTTATAAAACATTTCACAGAAATTATTTGGAGTTGTTTTAAAGAATATACAGAGAGGCATAGTGCAGTGCATTTTTACAGATCCCTCCTGAAATACAGAATTGCTGTATTTGGTGTTCACAAGAGCAATGGAAATCTCTACTTTTTTCCATGAAGTCACTCTGAGTTTAGCGGGGCGGTACTCATCTCTTTTCATTATGTCACCAATAGTTAAATCAAATCCACAAATGTCATCACATTTCTTTTTTCTCTCTTTCTTTCTTTCTTTCTTTGCTTTCCTTTTAGTTTTTTCCCCCCACATAATAATAATGATGCCATATGATAAATTTGGCTTCAGAAATCATCTTAGTAAACATCATTAAAATCAGCTCCATGTGATATTTATTTAAAGTAACATAAACCTCCCTAGAATGTTTGTAAAACACACCTATTACATTTGATGATGTTTAGCATTGTAGTAAGAGCGGAGAACATTATATTCCAGCCTATGCTCTGCCATCTTGGAAATAAAGAAACTGTCAATTATACAGCTTGAAAACATGGTAAGTACAATAACTGTAAATACTGTTTTCAGTTGGTAACAACTTGATTACTTGCACATTTATTTATTTATTTATTTATTTATTGAGACAGGGTCTCTCAACATCACCAAGTTGAGCAGGCTGGGCCTCAACTTGCAATCCTCCTGTCTCAGCCTCCCAGAGTACTGAGATGACAGGTGTATGCCGCCATCTCTGGATGGCACGCTCTTTGGAAAATGAACACGACTCATGTTTCTCTCATATTTTTCCAGCTAGAATCTTTGTTCAACCTGAACTCTTTTTCTGAGGACGGCTGACATTCTGGTGCGATGGTTCCTATATGAGTGGGGACAAAGTATCTCTGAGGAGTTCCTGCCCTCCAAGAATTATCCAAGAGCAAGCCATCTTCTGGTTCCCCTTTTTTTCTCTACTCTTATTCCCCTGGTAAGAAGCCCGGGGCCCCTCATGCTCCATCTCCTCGCTTACATGAGGATGGGATGGCAGAGCCTGCTATGGGGAAGGCATCATATAGAGTTGCACTTCTTATGGCAATGCCTTGAACCTCCGTCCGTCCTGAGTAATTTAAACTGCCCAGAGCATTTTGACCTTCTTAGAAGAAAATGGCACTTTAAAAAGTGATCTTCATTATTCCATTATCAGTGTCAGCTCCAGCCGGTTTCAACAACGCTTTTTAGCAAAGACAACCGTTTACACTGAGCTGGCCTCCTGTGCGAGGAAAATATCTTGAGTGACAACAGGTGGCTTCAAGTGGTGGCCAAGCTTTGTAGTGGCACAGCCCGTCTTTGTGCCTATAGAGAGCCGGACGGTGCTGCCTCCAAAGCACACTGGCATATCACCGAGGCTTTGAGGCCCCACTGTCTACCATTTCAAAAGTTCCAGGCTCTTGACCCAAAGCCAGGATGGGTGGCAGGGTAGGGGGAGTGGGCGGGAGGCCCTAGTTTCTACACCAAGAAAGGAAGCCCGACACACACATACCTCCTTGGGTGGAAGCTGCCACCAATACACACACACAGCCCCTTTAGGCAAAGACAAGAGCGGTTGTTATGGCCGATGCAAGTTGCTCCCCAAGTATGTCCTGAATGTGGGAGGCCACAGCAGCTGCCTCCCCATGAGACTGCCCGCAGGGCCCCTGCCAGCGGCCACAATGACTCACTGGCCCTTGCCAGCTGTCACGCTTTGCATGCCGCTGGAGCTCCGGCCCAGCACAAGGGGACATCCAAATCACCAGCTCCAACGGGAGCCAACTCCCTGTGCCCATGCTGGGTCTGTGCGGCCACCCGGAACGCTCTTTCTGGGGCCCACCACCTGGGACACTTAAACACACGCTGACCAGTGTGTCCAACAGACACCATCTTTGATGGAGAGAGAGGCAATGAGGCAATAGAGGAGGGGATGAGGGGAGGCCAGCAGCTAGAAAGAGCTTTCAGGGGAATCCACAATAAAGGACATTTTGGATGGAAAAGTGGCGTATGCATTTCCACCTCCTAATTCCTGCCTGTGCGTGGGCGATGTGGCAGGGTCAGGCAACACAATTCTGATTCCGGCTTTAGCTTCTGTCTTCCTCATTCACTTCTTTTCCCAGGGCAAAGTAAAGCCCCTGGGCCCCTGATAGGTGTGGGCACAGGAAGAAGCCAGGGTCTGGCCCAGTCTAGCACCTCAGCTACCAACTGGATGGAGGGTGCTGAGAACAAGGATAGGGTCTGTCAGGCAGCTGGGGCAAGGTTTGTAGAGGTGGAATCCTGGGGCTCACTTTTCAGGATCATGACTGGAACCCATCAAATTGTCCAAGCTGTGTGGGCCTAGGCTGGCCTCGCCACCCTTGCACCCAGTTCTCTTCCTATCATGGCCCATCATGGCCTCCTCCTGGGCGTCCTGTAAGCCTGGTCCTGCTGGCGGGAATTCAGGAAGCCAGCCACTAAGGGGGCAGCTCTGCTCCTCCTGTCTGAAGCAATCTACCATGCCCTGGGAGACTCAGTTTTATCATGCACAGCAGGGATCAAAAATTCCCAACTCCATGAGTCCCGTGCTAGTCAAATACAAAAGTGTCTATAAAAATACACTGAAAGCACACTGGTTTCATAAGAAATGAAACGATAGTGAGGTGCTGAACTTCACTGCTCCAAACCTACAAGGCTATTTCCTTGGATTTTCTCCTTCCTGCTGGACTCAGCTCCTTCCTGTCAACCTCCTCTTTATCCAAGTAAGAGTCCCATCATTGTAGCAGGCCAGACCCCTCTAGAAGTCAGGAGTCCTTGCATGTATGAGGAAATTCTCTCTCTATAAAGCCTACAGGAAATTCTTGGAAATTGGCACATTTTAAGCACGAGCCTGTGAGCTAGGCAATTGCAGACCCATTCTTAGATACCTTCTGGACACCCAGGGGTTGCAAAGCATCGTGCTGAGCTTTGGGAGGAGGCAGAAATAAACAGGTGGTTGCTGCCATCAAAGCAATCCCAGCTGAATGCAGGGATAGGATCCATGAAAGACAGTCCAGGCTATGGAGAAATACCACCAACAGTTTGCCAAGCTTCACTCTAGGAGGAGGATGGGAAATCACCAAGACTGAGAAGATAGTGTAGATGCGGAACCCAAGGCATGGGCAGGATGATACAAGTGGAGCTGGGCTTGGAAGCAGAGGTCAGAACAAGTCTATTGAGTGAATATTGATGAAACAAAATGAGACAAAGGAGCCCTGAAATCAGCAAGCATAGCCAATGGGCCCCCAGCGCAGAGCTCCATGGCCCTGTGGATCAGTTCTTCCACAGCATCAGCGTCTTACACCAAGGAGCACCAAAGCAGAGGAAGCTTATTTTCTTTCTGTGACACTCTAGATCAGGATGGGCCAGTAGAACTTTTCTGCCATGATGCAAATGGCCTATATCTGCAGACAACAACTACCAACCTGTGACTACCACACATTTGAAGCAATGCCAGTGCAGCTAGTTGTCTCAATGTTAACTTAATTTTTAAAACTGATTTATGTTTAACAGCCACTATGGCTAGTGGCAACCATATCGAATGGTAAAGGTTTAGGAACCAAAAGGCCTCCTCAGGACATTCTGCTGTGCCCTGCTGATGAGCTGCAGATAACTTCCATAGCCACCAATTCATGCTAGCTATTTTATTTGAGGAAGAGAAAGACTGTCCCACCCTTAGCACGTACGTTTTGTTTCTGATAAGAGGCCAATTCCTGAGTGAGTTTTGCTTAAGAAACAGTCAAGTCACTGATAAAATGAGCACACATCCCTTTTTTTTTGGTAGGGGGTGGGGGAAGAATTCTAACCCAAAGTGCTCCTGAGTCCTGAAAGACCTTTAATAAAACAAATAGGGAGGCGGAAATGGTGGCAAGTAACCACTCTAAAGCTACAGAAAGAAACTGACTTCTCCAAACCCTGGCAGAAAATCATGTATTCAAAAACAAAACCTGTGTATGCACCCAAGTGTATACCAGCATATTCACAATAACCAAGAGGTGGAAGTGTCCCTCTATAGAGGAATGGCTAAACAAAAGGATAGACAAAAAAAGGAATCTATTACTAAGCCTTAAAAAGAAAGGTAATTTGGATACAGGCTACCACATGGAAGAAAGTTAAAGACACTATGCCAAGTGAAATAAACCGGTCACTAAAGGACAAGCACTGCATGATCTTACTTATATGGGGTGCCCAGAGCAGAACAAATTCATGCCCACAGAACACAGAATAGTGGTTGCCAGGAGTTGGGGCAGAGAAGTGTGGAATTGTCTAATGGCTGTAGAGTTACATTTCTGGAAGATGAAGAGTTCTGGAGACTGGTTGCACAACAATCTGAATGTGCAGAACTTACCACTGTGGAACTGTGTTCTTAGAGATGACTAAGATGGTAAATTTTATGTGACGAATATCTGACCATGACTTTTAAAACGACGTGTATGAAAAAGAGGGAGGAAGAGGAGAAGGAGGAGGAGGGTGAGGAAGAGGAGCAGGAGGAGCAGGAGGAGGAGAAGGAGGAGGAGGAAGAGGAGGAGGAGGAAAAGGGGGAGGAAGAGGAGGAGGAGGAGAAGGAGGAAGAGGAGGAGAAGGAGGAGCAGGAGGAGAAGAAGGAGGAGAAAGAGGAGGAGCAGGAGGAGGAAGAGGAGCAGGAGGAGGAGGAGGAGGAGCAGGAAGAGGAAGAGGAGCAGGAGGAGGAGGAAGAGGTGGAGGAGGAAGAGCAGGAGGAGGAGGAAGAGAGAAAATTAGTAAAGGCAGAAGGAGTCAGTTTTGCCAGGTGCCTTTGGGGTGCCCGCCACAGGGCTGTTCAAGGAAGACTGGTTGCATCGATCAGGTTAAAACACATTTCCCTCCCTCTAGCTGTTTTAACTTGATCGATACAACCAGTCCTCCTTGAACAGCCTTGCTGCGTGCACCCCAAAGGCACCCAGCATTCTGCTCCCTGGGGGTCCGTCCCGCGACACCCGCGCTCACAATAACCTCTTCAAGCGCTGCCAGCTGCACCTCCGAGACGGGCGAGCCCAGGCGGCCAATGAACACTCGCCTGCGCTGGGCCTCGGGCCTCGATTGGCTGCGACTGGCCAACCGCGGTCCCCGCAGGTTCCCAAGCCGGGTTTAAAGGGGTCGGGCGCGAGCAGCTGCCTGCGGTCCGCTGCCCGCGCGCAGGTCTACGGGGAGGGGCGCCCTGCCGACGGGCCCACCCCGGGGCGCTCCTGAAGGGCGCCCAAGGCTGCCCCCGCCGCCTCCCAGATGTACTATGCGGTTTCCCAGGCGCGCGTGAACGCGGCCCCGGTGACCATGCTGCGGCCCCAGCGGCCCGGAGAAGTGCAGCTCGGGGCCTCCCTGTACGAGCTGGTGGGCTACCGGCAGCCGCCTTCCTCCTCCTCCTCCACTTCCTCCTCCTCTTGCACCACGGCGCCCCTCCTCCTCCCCAAGGCTGCGCGCGAGAAGCCCGAGGTCCCCGCCGAGCCTCCCGGCACCGGTCCTGCGTCCGGCGCGCACTCGAGCTCCCGGGCTGACGCCAAGGAGGAGCAGCAACAGCAACTGCGGCGCAAGATCAACAGCCGCGAGCGGAAGCGCATGCAGGACCTGAACCTGGCCATGGACGCGCTGCGCGAGGTCATCCTGCCCTACTCGGCGGCGCACTGCCAGGGCGCGCCGGGCCGCAAGCTCTCCAAGATCGCCACGCTGCTGCTCGCCCGCAATTACATCCTGCTGCTGGGCAGCTCGCTGCAGGAGCTGCGCCGCGCGCTCGGCGAGGGCGCAGGGCCCGCCGCGCCGCGCCTGCTGCTGGCCGGCCTGCCCTTGCTCGCCGCCGCGCCGGGCTCGGTGCTCCTGGCCCCCGGCGCCATGGGGCCCCCAGACGCGCTGCGCCCTGCCAAGTACCTGTCGCTAGCTCTCGATGAGCCTCCCTGTGGCCAGTTCGCGCTCCCCGGCGGCGGGGCGGGCAGCCCCGGCCTCTGCACTTGCGCCGTGTGCAAGTTCCCGCACCTGGTCCCCGCAGGCCTGGGCCTGGCCGCGGTGCAGGCTCAGTTCTCCAAGTGAGGGCCGACCTGGGTCCGGGGAGGGGCGCGACCTCGGTCGCGCCTCCCGCCGCCCAGCTTCTTTGCGCCCCTGCGCCCAAAAGTCCAGGGAGAGCGAGCCCCAGTGAGGAGGGCATTTGGAACCATTTCTGGACCGGAGGAAGGAATTGTGGGGCGCCTTGTTCCCTACCCGCAGCCGTGGAAAATGAAGGTGACCCAAGCAGCGGGTGTTCCTTGGAGCCTCGGAGCTGTTCGCGCTCTAGGTCGATTCCTCCTGCTTAGAACAGAAAGTGAGGGCCCCCCCCCCCACTCTCACCCAGCGCGTCGCTCTCCCTGTCCTGGAGCTGTGCGCTTCGCGGGGCTGGTGTAGGTTGTAGGAGGCGGTGCTGTCGCTTCGGATCGCCCCGGGTGCGGCGAGAGTCCACCCCTGAGCGCGACCTTCTAGGAGTGTCCCCGCCAGGCCCAGCGGCTGCTCTCAACCTTGTCTCCGCGGGCCAGGTTCTGTCAAAGGAGGGTGCCAGGCCCCAGGAGACCGAGAAAGACAAGTTTTTCGGTGCAGACCGTCAGGGGCGCGGCAGACGCACCGATCCTCTGCGGCCCCGCGTTTGGCGTCCCGGTGCCGCCGGTGCGGGCAGTGACAGTCCCAGGGTCGCTGGGTGTGCAGGATTGGAAATTCGATCCGCTTTTTTAGCCAGGCGGTTAGAAGGCTATTTTTAAGCATCGATCCTGGGGTCTTCTCTGAAAGACAGGTTAGGATTCAGAATCACCTTTCGTCACCCATCCCCAAAGGTAGCCTAACCAACCTTTGAGCTTAGGTCGAAACAAAAAGCAAGCACCGTTCACGCCATCGGAGTTCCGGATTTACTAAAATAGGTAACAAGGCATTTCGCTGTCGCCTGTCTTGCGAAGCTGTCTAATTAACCTCATTAGAAGACGCAAAGGAGGAGCAGCCAGAGCCCAAACCGCGCGCGGCTCGGGCGCGTCCAACGGCGATGGCCACTGGCGGACGACGCTTTCTGCGGGGTCCCGTCGCGCGCTTGCGGGGGTCCCGCACCAGCGCACCCAGCGGGTAGTCCTGGTCGCCGCTTTACGGCTGAAGCGTACTTAGTGACCCGACCCGATTCGTTACGGCGGCGTTAACAGATTACCCAAGGTTATTTTGTGATCTTTCAGCAGTTTGCTTTGGTTTTTATGTCGACAGTATTCGGTTGTCCTTAGTAGCCGAATTTAACTGGCGTGTTATCTTACCTCTTAACTTTGTTCTCTCGAGCTGTACAGAATCAACAAAATAAAACCTTTGAAGTCTAATTTTTACATTTTTCGTCTGATTTGTTTGCTAATTTTTTTTTTTTTAATCCTTGTATCCCGGTGGATTCAGAGGTGAAAGTTAATCCTTAAACGACAGGGGTGTCTGCATTTTAAAACCTGACTTCCCGGATTGTAAAATAACGCAGCCAACTGGCAACTGGAGTTCAAGTTCAGACCTCCGTTGGAAATGTAAGGGGAAAGGTGGGGTTCTGAGTGGGCGGGTGGGCCAGAAAGAAGAGGAAGGCAATCCCAGGAATTAGCTGTTGGCCAAGTTTTGGGAATGGGTCTCTTTTATGTATAGCTTCCTCCAGTAAAAATGAAACCAGGCGTTGTTGCACACCTGTAATCCTCCGACTCTGGGAGACTGAGGCAGGAGGATCACAAATTTTAGGCCAACCTGGGCAATTTTGTGACTTCGTGAGACTCCATCTCAACATTTAACAAAAAATTTTAAAGACTGAGGAGGTAGATCAGCACAAAGGTTCTGGGTTCAATTTCCAGTACAGCAAATAATAAAATAAAAGGAATCAAGCCATGCATTTATCCCAAAACCATCTTTAATCTCAACATCTGTCTCAGAAATCCCAACCTTTTCTTAGTGGACAGAAGTTTCCACACAGCCAAGAGACAATCTCTCCTTTCACCTCAGTGTAAATGAGTTGGCGTTGTCTCCATGGGAGTGATTGTTCTGGACATCACTTGGTTCTCCTAAGGGGTCAGGAAAGCTCTTCTACCCCGTTGGTGATGGTAAGAAGCCTTTGGACGCTGACTAGCTCATGTCTCATATGTAAACA
Organism: Dasyprocta punctata; assembly: GCA_004363535.1. Taxonomy (NCBI): domain Eukaryota; kingdom Metazoa; phylum Chordata; class Mammalia; order Rodentia; family Dasyproctidae; genus Dasyprocta; species Dasyprocta punctata. Next base: position 30,703 of record RJWM01016752.1, read on the forward strand.
TTTCATAGTTGACAACCACTGTTTACACTGAGGAATCCTATGTCCCCTTTAATCTGGGGGAAAATTAAGGAAAACCCAGATGTGGTGGTTTTACTTTGTCCATTTGGGTTTATGTGAGCCTCCCCCTGGGACCACACAGAAGGGGGCTGGCTAGAAAGGTGGAGTTAAGTCCAGGCAAAGGTGCCTCGCTGCTCCACCACCACCATTTACAAGTCCGTTTGAATCTGGCCTTCTATTTATTGAGTGTCTGCTCTTCCTTACCTTACAACTTGACAAGGAATGGAAGAGGAAGTAGAAACCTACGACTAAATGAAAACCAAATCAGGTTCTCCATAAAAATTATATATTTCTAAGAGGTTAGGCCATTAATTCTTTCAAATCCTAACTGCAGCACCTTCAGTGCCCCTGTCGTTCCAAAAACCATCTCTAAAAGCAGAAAGCTGCAGAACAGAAAAGTGCCAGCAGTAATAGCTGTCATCTCCCTTTCTTTCTGTGCTTGTAAGTTGGAGTGCACACCTGTGCCCTATAGGAAAGAGGGTATTCTGTGATTATTTTAAGATTTCACCAAGCAAATCATATCCTAACATGATTTCTAGAACTGCCGAAGATTTTGAATGAACTTACCAAGGATATTCAAGGATGTTTTGGTTGCCAACAAAATATTTACCTACATTGAACATCTTATTGGCCACTGTGCCATGGAAAATTAGCAAACTTGCTCCTTGTAGGGAATTTATATCCTAAAAGTTGCATCATTAGGCATTCAGGGCCCTGTAAGACAAAACAGACCGAGGTGATTATATGGCTGCGTCAACAATGCAAAGTTAAATGTTCCAACATATCTATAGCAGTGTGTTGTGCCTCATGAGGTTTTGGCTGAGAGGTACATAGGTCGAGCTCAGAGAGAGTATCTGCAGTGTTGGGTCATCCCAATAAAGGAGCTAACTGAATGGCCCACCTCACTTGATTTTAGCTGGAGCAGGCTTTGTGTAAAAGGACCAGTTTAATCTTTGAAGAGTGTGAGGAAGCAGGAAGGATCTTAGGCAGGCTCCTTGCAAAAGGTAAACTAGACCTTAAAAGCACGATCAAAGGAAGATGTGGCTCCCTGCCAAAAATGTTCCTGTATCCAGGCAACCACCAATGTACAGTTCCAGCAATTACAGTGAACAGAACCTAAAGGGAAAAATACACCAGGCCTGAGACGTTATGTCAGTGTACATACTGAAGACCAGGTGAGCAGTCAGTAAACAGAGGGCAGGTTAAATGCACTATGGGATTTACCTCGCTCACAATGATGGTCTATTTCCAGGCATCTTCCTCTAAGGGAAACAGCTTATATCAGGTACAGAAATACAACTTAGAAGTCAAGTGGCTCCATCCAGGAAGAGGCTACACCTCAAACATGGAAAATATTTCACTTTGCTGAAGTTCAGATTATGAGTAGCATTGCTTTCACATTGCACACATAGTTCAGAGTGTCTCATCTCTGCTGATTGCTCAGATACGCAGCTGAGGCTGGGTGCAAGGTAGCTGCCACTGATCTGAGCCAAAGCCTGCAGACTAGACCTTTCGTGGCCTTTGTCACTGATAAAGCCAGCCAGAGGGGCTTTTTTTTTCTGCCATACATGTTAGTTCAACAGCAAGGTGCCAGTGCAAGATGACAGCTCCAAAGGATAGTTAAATGGATGCTTTGTGCTCCTGTGGGCAAGCAGAGCATGGGTCAGCAGAGCACATTTCTTTCTAAAGGCATTTCTTGCCATTTATTGTGCCTTATCCCCTCTGTGTGCTCCTAGTCAACAAGATTATTACCTTCACTGAGGCTCACAAGGCAGCAGGTGGAAAAATGTTGTTTTTCTAAAATATTTGCTTTTATCGAGCAGAATTCAGTTGTAGAGAAATTATTTGAGATATTGTTTTCAGCTAAAGATCACTTTATTCTGCCAGATATGAGATGTGAATATAGGGTAGCAAGATATTCCTTAAGACCTGCACACAAATTAGTTTCTCCCTCTCTCTCCCTCCCTCACTGGAAATGCTGTAAATTAATTTTTTTTCATTACTAGGGATTCAATCCAGATCATTTGCACTGAACTATATCCCAAGTCCTTATGTTTTGTTTTTCATTGTTGTTTCTTAAGGTAGGTTACAAGTCACTAAGTTTCCCAGGCTGCGTTTGAAGTTTTGATCCTCCTGACTCAGCCTCCCACAGTGCTGGGATTACAGGCATATGCCACCACACCCAGCTGCAAATTGATTTTTAAAGCAGTCCCTGCTCTGTCATTTTTAATGCAGTCCAACATAAAAGCTGAACTGACCAAACAGAAATCACATTCTTTCTGCTCATGTGGGATTAAGTGCTCCCTCTGAAAGCTTTGCCCTTTGTCTCCTGCTGGTGTTGACAAACCAGACTCTGAGCTCAGGACGAGAAGCTCAGATAACCCAGGTCCTCCAACGCCACCCACACTAAGGGGATGCATTTCTCCTTCTTGCTCAGCTTTCCACAGTGACCATGGAGGACAGAGCACAGAGGTGGGCTGCTGAATGCTGGCGCAGAGGCTGCAGGTGACAGATGCTATCTCTGAGTCCTTGAGTCTGCAGGACAACGGAACTTACAAGTCTTCCCTTCCCCTTCTGCTACTGAATAAGGCAACTGAGACCTGAGGAGGTCAGGACTCAAGTTTAAGGCCACACAGGTAGTGAAGGCAGTGATGCCAGTGTCCACATGAGGAGGCCAAACTGCTCTTTGGTGTGACCAGGAAGGGCAGAAAACAGGAATCTGTGTTGGAGGTCCCACCCTGGACTGAGCACAGTCTTCAAGATCCCCTTCTTGAACTCTGACTCTGGCCTGGTTTTTGTCGTTGTTGTTGTTTTATTTGTTTGTTTTTGGTATTTGTTTTGTTTGTGGTTTTTTGTTTTTCATTTTTTGGAGTTTTTGTTTTGTTTTGTTTTGTTTTTTGACAGGATCTCATTATGTAGTCCAGGTTGACCTTGAATCACTATGTGGCCCGGACTGGCCTTGAACTCACAGTCTCTTCCTGTTTCAGCAGGTTTGTATCTTTTTCTTTCTTTCTTTCTTTTTTTTTTTTTTTTTTTTTTTAATTTTTCAGCTTCTCTGCACAGCCCTCTGTCTGTCCTTGGGAATGGCACCCATTACAGGGATGTAAGGCCAATCAACACCTTCCCAGCCAACCTGGCTGCAGTTGAGTCAACTGTCCATGGTAGCCTCACCCTGCGTATCCCTGAGGGAGGCCCAGATTAGTGACAGGGAGTGGCAGAGGCAGAGGTAAATCCCACGAGAGATCCTCTGATGGTGACATGTTTGTCACTAGGGTTTCAGAAAGCAAGGAACCAGACAGCTCAAAGACAGCACAGCAGGAGGGAGGGAAAGCTATGCCTTAGCGGCTTTCTCTATTGCAGTTGCCATTAGTGTTTTCACAAAGACCATGACTGCGCTGATGCTGGTGGACTCTATTTTCTCCATGTGGTAAGCAGCTTTTCACCAAGTGCTTTTCCAAGAGGTGTCTCCACACGAGGACGTGCTGGCTGCAGCCAAACCCTTGGGATAAAGGACAGATGTGCCTGACCCTGAACCTGGACCCTGAACCTGGACCCTGCACCTGGACCTTCACCTGGTGTGCAGGTCAGAGGTAGGCAATGGGCCCAGGAAAAATTCTTCCCATTGGTCCCAGCTGAGATCCAAGAAGAGCTATTTTGTCTCAGAAGCTTCTAGGTAACATGGGCAACTCCTTAGAGAATACCACGGTCACATAACCAGGAGACTTCAAAATAACAAGATCAGATACAAAGACATCTCTGTGGAGTAGAAAGAAAGAAAGAAAGAGCCAGTTCACCTGGGGGGCAGGCAGGTGGGTGGGACACAGGAGACACCCATAGGAGAAGTGACGGAGCAGTACTAGCAGTAACAAAATAATGATACTGAGATGAGCTAATATTGTGTGTATGGGGTGCCAAGGATATTGCGAGCACTTACTTTGTTTTATGCGCCCCTGTGCTATTCTCACAGGACTCCTCAGCACCCCATTTCATAGACAGCTTTTGAATGCACTTGCGATAGTGGTCCCTTGGTTCTAGAGCATTCAAAGATACCTGTGGTCGTTGGTATTGTGTCTTCACATAGACCCATGGTAACTCAGAGAGATGTCAGGGTTGAAACACAACCTCCTCCCCACCAGAGGTGGGGGAAAGTTCTGCTGACTGGGAGGGAGGGGCAAACTGTGCACAGGCTCCCAGACAAGACAGCAGGGAACAGCTAGATGGGAGTCATCTTCCCCTCTACGCTCTGCCCTGAGAACTGCATTTGTGCAAGCGCCGTCATACGCCGACGTCCCTGTTTGGCTGCCCCTAGTGCAGTTCACTGCACTTCCCGGCCGTGTGACTGTGGCGGGGGCCACGTGGGTGCTGTACCTTGGTCTCTTTGCTTCTCAGGTGGGTGCATTACAGGGGCCGCCTCACCGGGGCAACCTGAAGCAGTATGTAGTCACCCAAAACACTGCGCCTGCCGCTGCCACGGGTGTTTTCTGGTTGTCGCCTGCACTGTCTTCTCCACTGGCTGGAAATAGATTATTGCTCAGCTTTGTGTGCTGTGATGGTTGCTTCAGGAAGCAGTGTGGTGGGCGCTGGCATTCCCAGCCCCCCTGGTGATTCAGGAATAGAGCCCCGGTGGGCAGCGTCACCAAGGAAGAGGCACCAGCAGGAGCGAAGCTATCCTGTGCCCCCCAGCCTGGCTGGCACTGCCTGCAAGCCGACTCCTCTGGGGACCCCACACTGCAGTGCCTGGCCTTCGCGGCAGCGGAGGGAGCCCCAGGACCCCACCTCTCCTTGCTGCCTGCCATGGGCCGGCACACAATGGGTTCTTCAGAAGCCTTGGCATTTCAGCTGTTTGGGCCACAGAGGCCGCAAGCTGACTGGATGTCATTCTCCACCAGCAGAGCGTCAGCTCAGGACAGCTCCAAACAGTGTTGGCCGGTTTGTGGCAAGCGGCATAAACACCAGGCTGGTGACTGAAATCACTGACTGAGTCATCTGCACATGGGAGATGAATGGGGCTCAGTCAGCCCAGGGGAGCCCTGGCCAGGCTGGGGGGCAGGCTCACCCCACCCTGCCGGGGAGGTTGCTGGGGTGTTTGCCATGGAGACCCATACCTTCCTCCAACATCGACTAGCACCTGCCTACCAGGCACCAGCCAGCAATCAGGTGGCAAAATAGTGCTGATGGGCATTGGAATTCCAGGGATGGTGCCCAGCATGGCCAAGTTTACTCTGAGGGAAAGAAGGAGGGAAGGAAGAAAGGGAGAGAGGAAGGGAAGAAAGGAGAGAGGGAAGAAGGAAGGAAGAAAGAAAAGAAGGGAAAAAGGGAAGAAGGGACAGAGAAGAGAGGAAGAAAGGAGGGAAGGAGAGAGAGAGGGTAGGAAGGATAGAAGGAAGGAAGGAGGGAGTGAAGGAGAGAGGGAAGGAGAAAAGATGGAGAAGGGAGGGAGGGGGAAGGAGAGAAGGAAGAAGGAAAAGGGAGGGAAGTATCAAATCCTTATTAGGTTCAAATTTTAAATAGTAATTTTTTTAGCTCAATCTCATTAATTAAATAACCATTTCAAACTGACCGGCAGGACAGAGTTAGTAGCACACTCTGATCAACTGGACTCCCAAAGTTGCATACGTAGATGAGGACTGCTTTGTGCTACTCAGGTCTTAGGACAAAATCAAGCATTGGGAAGCAGGTAGGGCCAGGACTAAGGTGAGCAAGTGCAGCACTTTCTTTGGGCACAGATTGAACAGGGGACCAACAAGCCAGTTATCATCATAAACAATATTTTAATGCATTTTAAAAAAAATCAACATGGATGCAAAAGTCCATGATGACCAAAACATGAACAGTTGAAACACAGACAAGACTAGGGTTGCTAATTTTCTTCAGACTCCCACCTGGGTCCACACAGCACTCAAGGGAGATCCCTGCCCCTGGTCCCAGCTCACCAAGGTGGCTGACATTGTCACCTGAGGCCACTGCCTCTCCATCGGTCCTGCCCAACCTGCCCAGGTTCACAGAAGTAACGACCAGGCACTGGGTGAGTTCAAATATGACAAACATTGTTCCCAACCAACTGATTGCAGGACAGAGTGACAGGGCATACAGGGACACGGGGCTGTGGCCTGGGGGAGAGCCCAGGCTGACACCTGGGTGCCTGTTTTCAAATCCCACCCTTCCTATCTCTGCTTACTTTGCACAAGTTGCTACCTAAACTCTGTAAGCCTCTATCTCCTCATTTATAAAATGGGGCAGCGGTGGTGTTTACCTGGTAGGATTAAAGCTCTCAGAAGCGTTATTATTGTAGCTGAGCCCCCCAAGTTCATCGCACACCACCCCTACCCTAGCACCTCACCATAGGAGCAGCAGGTCCTCCATGGAGGAAGCAATTTCCTTCCTATGCAGCTACTTTGCAGACCCTGGTGACAGCACCCCACCCCCAAAAATATGACATCCATGTTTTATTTCAAGTAAGCCTCTAAAAATAGATAGCTATAAAGAATGATAATCTAGACATTTTCACTCTTAAATGGATGAGCATTGAAAATATACTTCTCCGTGAACTAAATAAGTCACACATCTGTAACCATTGCATTGTTGCACTTGTGTGATGAACTGAAAGAAAATCTATGTATATAAAAAATTAGTTAAGCTAGTTAAAATAAAAGAATTTTGAGTGAAAAGTAGTTTTCACAGGGTCATCTTCAGATTTCATTTTTAATGTGAAGTGTTTATTTGAAAATAATAGAGCAAATATAACAAAAAGAAGATAGTCATATAGTTGGTTTCTCTTGATTCACTGAGGCAAAAGTTTTGAGCTAGTAATTTTCTGGACAATGTTTCATGTCTATATCTTACACCCTAAACAACAGCTGTGAGTATAACAATATGCAATGTGCTGATTATTGTTACTCTCCTATTGGCTTATTGTGAAATTGTTTTACTTTAATTTCTTGCTTTTCTTCTGTTTAAAATAAAAAAATGAGAAAAAAATAAAAATAAAAATAGACAGTAGCCATAGTAGTGACACAGGCACGCACTTGTTCTGAGCACTTTTTTCAGGGTGTTGCTTAGTGCCAGGCTGGTGCCAAGGGCAATGGGTCAACCTGTGAACACAGAGCAGAACTGGAGCCCAGTAGAAGGGGGTGCGGGGGCGAGGCTGGAGGGAGCTGCTGTCCTGGGGTCAACCCCACGGAGCGGAGACTCCAGCCTCAATGTTCGAGCCCTGTAGGGGGACAGGGAGTAGATGGGACACCTCCCTGTACCAGGTCCAGGTTGTTCCTGCTTCTGCTCCCCTGTTCCCACCCAGCCCTGTCCCTCCTTTCCTGGGGGTGGTGGCCCTCACCTGGGCCAAGAAGTCCAGTGGCTCTGTGCACCTGGGTGACTGTACCACAGGACACTTGGAAATGAATGAGAGGCAGACTGGGCCCCGTCCATCAGCAGAACCGAGTGAAATAAAGGGGTGTCGCTTGCTCAGCAATGGTGGTGCCTCACACTCTCCCACGGTGATCAAAAGCTAGGGTGCATGTTTAACTATTTCTCTTTCATTTTTTGCAGTACCAGATATAGCACTATGAATCCTCCTCAAAATACTCTTCCTCACTTTGAACACATTCATCCCAGTGTTCTTGCTACTTTCTGAAGCCGTTCCAAAGTCCTCTTTCATGAGTACCCTTAGCTGCATTGTCATGGCAGCTTCGATGTCCCAAATCAATTAAAAACCTTTATCTTTCGTGGTCATTTCGCCTTTGAAGAAGAGCCAGGAGTCGCACAGTGCCGGATCTGGTGAATACAGTAGATGAGGCTATACCATAAACTCTTTACAACCTGGCTTTCTGTTGGTTAGCACTCGGCAACAGCACTCACTGCATTTTTTAATCGTATCTCCTGGGCATGAAAAGGGAATGAGGACTGCTTCAAAAAAGTGGGATAAGTGTGTTTGAAGGGCGGGGGGCATTTTCGGAGGGATCGGTGGCAGTATCAATTGCACCATCATTCACTCCTTAAATTTAAGTAGTCGTCATATGTTTTGATCACATTCATCCTCCCTCCAGCCCTGCTCACACCTGGACCCTCAGGAGATGGCTCACAAAGACGGGGAGCAGACAGCCGATCTTTAGTGTGGCTGTTGTTCAAAAGCTTTTGGGATGTGTTATATGCTCAGATTTAAAGACCAGTTCATCCCTTTTTAAAAAAATGCTTGCTGTGGGTTTTTTCAAAAAGGTGCGCTGAGTTTGCCTGTATGCAGAGACAATCTATCTGTAACCTGAGCAGCTCTATCTTCAGGAATCAATTTTCATCTCCCACGCATACAAGAAAAGTTTAAGTTCATTTTGTGTGTGTGTGTGTGTGTGTGTGTGTGTGTCTTTTTGAGACAGGGTCTCACTATGCAGTTCAGGCTGGCCTTGAACTCACTTTGTAGCCCAGGCTGGTCTCAAACTCACAATGATCCTCCTGCCTCAGCCTCCCGAGGGCTGGGATTACAGGTGTGTGCCACTATGCTGGGCAAGTTCATTTTTAAAGTAAAAAAATTCTAGAAATTTTAAAAGAACTCCATCTTAGAATAAATCAGCCATTGTACATCAGATAACCTTCCATGACACAACAACCCAAAAGTGTTAGAAACCTTGGACACAAGATTCACAGACCATGGGTCCTGGTCCTGCTGCCCACACTAACTGTGAATGGCTAGGGCCACCAGTTTACTATTTCTACCTGGTACCCACTGTTGCTGAGGGAACAAAAAACAAAATACTTGCTCAAACTGTCAGCCCCCGGAAGCACCCAGTCGCCTACCTATGCAAATACTTCAATCGGGTCGCTAAGGGCTGCCTTCCCCTTGCCTATGCGCTCTAATGGCCACTGTCCTAATCAAAAAAGTTAACAAGCTCACCTTAGGCCAAACCCTAACTGTCCAGATGCCACATGCTGTACTGAACCTCCTAAGTAACTATGGACCGCTTGCCACTAGCTGATAAACTGTTCTCAAGCCAACCAAACTTAAAAAAAAAAAAAAAACCTAACAAATGCTAAATACACCCTATTTACAAATAAAACAGATCTATTAAAAATAAAGACCAACAGGCTAAATAGGCTATGGTCACCTTATGCAAAATTATTTTGACCAAAGATATCCTGCTATTGCTTCCTGCTGCTGTTTGAAAACCTGACATCAAAAATGCCAAACCTGCACTCAAAACAATTCAGTCCAGAGACCTAAGCCTGCTCCAGGAATCCAATTAACTAAAATATCAACCCCAGTCAAAAAAAACTTTACCTGGTACTCCCAGAAAATAGCCAAACCTGCCTCCAACAGTCACAGCACTGGCAGTCATATCCCTGCAGCCAGCTCAGGCTTTGGCATCTATTTCATTGGCCCTGACCTAAAAATACATAAATAAACTTAATACTCATGTACACCTACTCGGGCTGGCCCAAGGTACTCCCTATCCAAGCTGAAAGAGCAACAAACATTTATAGGATGCTGCCATAAAAAAAAAATCATCCCTAAATATGGCCTACCCACAACCATTAACAACAACAGACCTGCATTTATAGCAAAAATAATTTAAAAACTAAATTAAATAAAAATTGCATACAGCATAAAGGTCACAAAACTCTAAAAAAAAAAAAAAATTAGAAGACAGCTTATAACTAGCTCCATAAAAATTTAACTACCAAACCAGCTCTACCTGTAAACACCCCTGGGCACACCTTATTAACAACTCTTAAAGTTTCTTCTTCTGCTTTGTTTTGTTTTTGTTTTTGTTTTGTACCGGGGATCAAACTAAAGTTTCAAAAATCCAGCCTTAAATCCACCATTCTAGAATTCTGCTAAATTTCTAAAAAGTTTACCTGGACCAGACACTCCTCGCAAACTCACTCTAAAACAAAAATACATTCAAAGCCCTGCTCGGGTTACTCCAGAAGTTAACCAGTCTATGCATGGCTAAAGCCTGAGGCCACCGTTCACAGAATTGTTCCGTACCCATCCTCCTTCAGTTCTGTGCCTTTCAGGCTGCCCACCCCAGTCCCTGCAGCCCTGCAGCCCTGCAGGCTATGCCTTTTGCCTCAGCTCTATAAACATTTAGTCAACACTCAACCAAAATTTAATAAACATCCAAGGCACATGAAACACTCCAATTAACTCCTTCATTCCCTTGCCAAAATAATGTTACAAAACAAACAGGCCTAAATTATGTCTCTTCCTAAAAGCAACTTAAAAAAATAATAATAATAAATCAATATTAAAAACCTTGGCCAGGGCCCATCCTAGAACCACTAACAACCCTAATGTTATTGCTTCTAGTTGGGCCTCATCTCAAAAAATCACATATAACATGCCCAGCAAAAATTTGCCAGAAAACTAAAAAGGGCAAATACAGCAAAAACCGCCACCCCCCATCCCACTTCAGCCAGTATATCTCAGTTTGTTAAATGCCCAGGTAGCAGTTCCGGTTCCAGTTCTGGTCAGTTTTGTTTCTTAAAAAACACTGGTCACTGTAATGCATGGCTGGTCACTATAGTGCATGTTATAAAAACCAATCAAAGACAGTCAAATACTCTGCCTTTACACTTCCTCTTGCGAGTCCCATAAACACTTCCCTCCGTAAGCCTTCGGGACCTGATATTTTGGGGATAATCACAATATAAAATCGTCAATATGAAATAAATAATTGCAATGCAAAATCGTCAATATAAAATAAATCTGCTTCCAAGTCCTGGGTGTGGTTTCAATGTTTCTGCTGACTGTAGCAGCACCGTTCCTGATAGCTCAGCGATGGCGCTCATCCACGGAGGATGAGCGAACAGTGTGGTGTGGACAGACCACGGACTGCCGTTCTGCATTAAAATGAGGGTAATCCGGGTAGGGTTAGAACGTGAATGAGCCTCAAGGACACTCTATTACGTGAAACAGACTGGTCTCTAAAAGACAAATACTGTCTGACTCACCTTATGTGAGGGACCAAGAGCCGTCGCGATCTTATTGACTGAACATAGGATACTGGTTCCCAGGGGCTTCGGGGGGTGGGGTGGGAGGACTGGCAGGGGAGTCTTTGATCCAGACAGAGGTCAGGGTTTTAAGATGAGAAGAGTTCTGAAGATAGATAAGATAGATGGTGTTGGTCACACGACCATGTGCATCTACTCAGTGCCATCGAACTGCACACCTGAATACTGCTTAGGACAGTAAGTTTTATATTATGAATTTTTTTTACCCTAAGTCAAGAATAATTTGAAAATAGCAGACATATGTCTAGTTCCCACTCCCAAAGAGGGTGGAGGCTGGGCATATACACAAATTTTAAAACCCCACAGATGAGCGCACTGGAAGGAGAATAACTGTGTAAAGGTGTGGAGTGATTTGGAATTCAAGAGGGGTGGATTTCAATGACTTCCCTGCCAAGGAGACTTTATTAGTTGCTAAACCAGAGGTGACCTGGGGTGGAGGGGTGAAGGTAACTTAAAATGTGTTGTTTGTTTTAAATGAATTCACTGTCAACATTTGAAAATCACATAAATTTTATATTAAAATCCAGATCTTGGGTTTTTTTTAGAAACACTGGGAGATAATGCTTTTCTGAATGGCAGCATGAGTTAGAAGTGAGTTAGGCTCACCCCCACCAAGGCCACAGTGTACACACTTTCCATCAATATTGCACCGGTCCACTTAGCTGGTCTTGGAGGGCTTTGGGCTTGAGATCCATTCACACTTCAAATGAACATGCAGACTGAGCTGAATAAGCCTGTCCTTTTATACTACACCTGTTTTTAAATAGCTCTCCAGACCAGGCCCATGATGGTGGATAGATAAATTTGTTACCTAAGCCAAAATAATAAATTCCAAAAGCCAGTCCTCACTTTACATTTTCTCACTGATTTTTTGGGGCAATACTATCCATCTGAGTCATAAACTGGGCTGTCTGGCCAACATCGAAACTCTGTTTTAATTTCTCCTCTTCAGGATTGAATCAAGTTGATCAGATCAGCTTGGGTTTTTTTTTTTTTTTTCAAACCAAGGTTTCCATTTTTAAAGAACCTGGGTTATACAGATTTCTCATGGCCTACAGAAGGCAAATCAGGTCTCCTGGGTGGGATGAAAGAGTGAATATAAAATTATGTCTTTTTTTCCAGAGCAAAACTGGAGGTCCTACCAATCCTTGTGGTATGATTCAACACCATCAGTAAAGGTGAGAATCAGGGCTTCTTTCTGATTTGGGAGGCTGCATGCAGGGAATTACCCTGAGAATACTCATATCAGGCTCAACCAAGAATAGCTGGAAAACCCAAGGGAAGACCAGGGAGCCACAGTGCTTTTTCTTGGAGGTTTTCTGATGATGTTATCTTTCCCTCTCCAGTGAAATCATCTCCCATTATTCCATAATGCTGCAGACCAGAAGAAAGAAAGAAAAAGAAAAGAGAGAAAGATAAGAAAGGAAAGTGAATAAATTAGTACAATACCAATGCCTAATGTTTATTCTTCAGTCATCTCTCTTTTAAATGGAGAACCCACTAGTGCTTTCCTATCACACACAGAGACTTGGCTGGGATAGAGACAAGGCCTGAAAATAAGTGGATGTAGTGCTAGTTTAAACAAGTCTCTTTCAAAACCCAGCAGCCCTCAGACCTTTTACTTGACTTTCTAAAGCCACTACACAGTGCACTCATCAACACCCCCACATGATTTCATTTTTTCCTTTTTTATAGTACTGGAAATGGAACCTTGGGCCTCACTTGTGCTAGGGCAGCACTCTATCACTCTCCAACCCTTCTCCATGTCCCTTTCTGAGACAGAAGCTCACTATATTACCCAGAATGGCCTCAGACTCTTGGGCTCAAGTGACCCTCCTGCCTCAGCCTCCTGAGTAGCTGAGATTACAGGCATGTACAGAAGTATTCTAAAGATTGGTTACCGCTTTTTAGCAAGTGAGGGAGGACCTTGTCTAACGGCCTTCCAAAAACCTCTCTGAACCCATCCCCACCTGTCACTTAAAGGTCCCAGTTGTACAGTTCCTACGAGAACTTCCCAGGCTCCCTGTAGGCCCACTGACAGTTAATTCAAGCTAACAAGTATTATTTATATCATAGAAACAGACTAGATTATGCAATGTCATTTCCATGACATAATCAGGCTCAGTATAGTACAGAGTTATCTTTTCAAAATACTGTTCTGGCTCACTAGAAGTGAACGATTTCACCTAAATGGTTTTTTGTTGTTGTTTTGTTTTTGGGTTTTTTATTTTTTTTGCTTTTTTGTTTTTGTTTTTGTTTTTGTCAATACCGAGGATTGATCTCACAGCCTTACACCTGCCAAGCAGACGCGTAAGCTATTGAGCCAAACTCCTGACCCTTCACCTGATTGTTTTTTAAACTATTTGGGTGAAGCTTCAGACTCTTAAATACAACTTGTGTTAGTCAGTTTTTCACTTTGATTTAGAGGAGGAAAGATTTGTTCTAGCTCATGGTTTCTGAGGTTTCAGTCCATGGTCAACTGGTTGCATAGTTGTGGACCTGAGGTGAGGCAGAAACATGGTGGAAGTATGTGATGGAACAAAGCTGCTCATCTCAGACAGGTGGGAAGCAGGCCAGGGGCGAGAGCCAGAGGGGAAGAGGGATGGACAAGATAAAGTCTCTAAGGCCATGCCTCCATCACCATTCCCTTCCACCAGCCTCCACCTGCTGAAAGCCCATTCGCCATCAACTCATAAATGGAACTCATCAGTGGATCAATCCATTGGTGAGGTTAATGCCCTTACGATCAAATCACTTCCCCGAAATGCATCAGCAACAGCCAAACCTTCAACATAAGGAGCCTTTGAATGGGGTATCATTTTGGATCTCAACCATAACACAGCTGGTTGACAGTTTCTCCACTTTCCCTCAAAACTTGAGAGCTCTCAAAAAGCAGACATACTACCCTATACTTGTGTTGCTACTGAAAACTTTAATATTTATCA
>RJWM01016753.1:0-44660 GCA_004363535.1 Dasyprocta punctata
GACCCACCGAGATTCATCCAGAGGTGTGCTTTACTAAACCCCTAGGTAAATCCCAAAGCAGATCAATTGGAGAATCTATGTTAACTGTCACACCACTTCTTTTTTTACTAGTGAATTTTTCTCCAATGTACTATCATTTTTATAGCTTTTGAACTTTTGCACTGGATTTCTCTATTCTCTCAGCTTGTATAATGACTTTCCTCTGTTATTTGTTGTATTATTTATGTCAATCTGTGATTATGTCTTCCACTATTTATTTGTTTCTTCTATATCTCTCCATTAAATTTTAGTATCCAGCAAGGCAGGACCTAGACTGCCTTGTGTATTACTACTGTAAATGCATGGATTAGGATCAGATGGATAGAAAATAAGTGATGATTTTTTCATTAAAATAATTAATACAGTGTCTCATGTATATCCATTAGTCCTGATTCTCTTTTAGTCATTGTTATTTGCACTTGGCTATGTAAATACGATCAATACATATATTATGTGGCTACATAAATGCAATCGTTACAAATATTTTAAACAGTGTATGTGACCTTTTTGTTTAACAATATTATTTACACATTTTCACCATGGTTTAAGACTAACTCCATAATAATTATCATGGGTTGATGATAATTATGGGTGGCATATCACTGTGTAGCAGGCTCTCTGTAAGGACCTGGAAAAACAGAGATAATTACAATAAAATGCTCTGAAATTTTATTAGTGCTTATATTTCTCTGACTATTAGAATGGTTTTGTTCATTTTCTGTATTCATTCTTCAAATTTATAGTTTTCTGTTTAGTTAATTTTTATAACAGTTTTGTTTACTAGCTACATAAAATGGTATATGCTTATAATAAAAATTCAAATAAAATAGATTTGTGTGTAAAAGGATATCGAATATTCCTCCATATATTCTGCAACAAGTAGCACTCTGTTTTGTAACATGAAAGCCATATTCTACATGCTACTGTAAAATAGGTTTTAACTCAACAGTATGCCATGTATATCTTTCCATGTCTGTATGTGCAGCTATAACCGGACATTAATAAAAGTGGTGTAGAATTCTATTATTAAATAATTATATTGTTTATTAATGAGTCTATTCTTCATTAATAGAACTTTTCAAGAATAAAATGTGAGGCAAGCTTTAATATTCATGAAGTTACACTAAATTAATTCATGTCTTTAGTTATCTCTGTTTAAAATGTTTTAAATATTTTATACAGTATGAATCTTCTTTTACAAAAACAAAAGAAAATCTATTTAACCTATGCACACATGTTTTATTAATACATACATATTTATTATTAGTTCTTTTATCATTTTTGATATTTTGTATTTATTCTTCCTTCTTGCTTTATGGTTGGTCTTTTTCTTTTCCCAAAATTGACATTTTTACTAGATTTTTTTGTATCTCTTCCTATCTTTTCTTTATTACATTGGCTTTCAATCATAATAGTAGATTTTCTGGACTATTTTTATTTCTAAATACATGGCGTTTTATTTTACCTTGTGTTTATCTTTCACTGCACACCATTGTGGATTAATTTAATGAAATATTGAATTACAATGAGAATTCAAATTCAATGATGCCATGAAGTGAATTGTGTGTCCTCTTTGCTTTAAAATTATGTAGCAAAACCATAATCACCGATGTGCTGATTGATATTCAGGGGTTGGTCACTGGAGGTAACAAAGATTTGACAGCGTCATGATAAGAGGAAGATGGAACCTTCACGATGATACTCGTAATTTCATGAAAAGAGAAAGATACTCTGCTCTTGTGTTTCCTCCTCACCCTCTTCCTCCTCCTCTTATTCATCTACCTCCTTCATCTACTCCCTCTCTATACCTCTTGTCTCTTCTCTAGCCCATGTAAGAACAAATTGAGGTTTACAAGTCAGGAAGAACTCTCACCGGAATCCAAAGGAACCAAATGGTGGACTCAGACTTGCCAGATACCAGAATTGTGAGAAAATAGATATTTTTCTTATTTAAGTCACTCAGTCTGTGGTTTTTGTTGTTGTTGTGGCAGCCTGAGATAAAACAATTAAACTTTTCTTCTGAATTCTGTATCAACTCTCTTTTCCAGGAATCCCAACCTCTGGCTTGAATCAGTGTAATTTTTATTTTTTGAGTCTCAAATTTTCTTCTTGCTTCTTCTGATCTTTCATTATATATATATATATATATATATATATATATATATATGTATATTTTTTTTTTTTTTTTTTTTGTACTGGGGATCGAACTCACAACCTTGTGTTTGCCAGGGAGGCACCTGTGCCCCTGAGCCAAACCCCTGGTCCCTTCATTCTATATTTCTGCTTGCAAGTGATAATGTATAGCCATAGTTCTCAAGATACACTATGCTTCACAGTCACCTCCTGAGTGGTTTTTTATTTGCTTTTGTTTTTTTTTTTTTTTCCTAAAAGTCCAATTACCTGGACACAACTTGGTATACCTTGAATCATAGAGGCCTATGGCCCAGTGTGTTTTAAGAGAGTGTCTTTGGGGATTATTAAGCAAACTTTTGATTAAGGAAAATTAGTCCATATTGACATACTGCGATATTGGGTGGACTCCTCCATCAATTGTATAGATCACTATATTATTGATGTTCCTTTGTAGGCTTCATGATCGTCTGGTCAGTCTTCAGGCACTGGCATCAAGGTTTGTTTAGTGTTAAAGCTTGATTTGTTCAATTCCCTTTCATTAATTAGCAAAGTTGAGGATAAAATATAGCACCCAGCCTTCTAGTGGCCAGGTTCTCTTGTACCCCTTAGTTTTCTAGTAAGGGAGTGCTATAGTCACCAGTGAAAAGGAGAGTGACCCTAAAAATGTAGTTACCTTAGTGATTTTCACTCCTGAGTGTTTCACAAGATATAGCTGGCTAGATTCTGCCCCGTCTCACCTCGTATCTGCAGTATCAGAGGACTGTAATGATGAATCTCATACTGTGCCTTCTAAGGAGGTCAGCAAAATCTGAGGCTGAAGAGCAAGTGAAGGGCGCGTGCTGAAGTCACTCAATAGTATTCAGTTTACCTCCTGTTTTCACGCAGTTCCCCACCCAAAGCTCTTACCCTCAGCAACTGCTTTCCTCAGAGATCAGCAAATGCTTTTCCTCCATATACTGGCAAGAACATCTTTGCATGTTTTGGGGAGTCATTCTTTTCTGGTATGACATCATAGATGTATCAGTGTTCGTAGCCTTTTCCTTCAATTTAACTCTTTCTACTTCATCTGGACATTTCTAAAAGTCAAACTCAAAGGCAAAGGAGGTGTTACTACAGAAGAACAGTGGGAAAGGTGCAATATTTTTGGCTTTGTTGATGGAAAATGAAGGATAAATACAAGGAATTTGTACAGCCTCCAGAATCTAGAAAGGGCAAACAAATGGATTACACTTTGGCACACTGATTTTACCACAAAGTTAGAATTGTGGTCAAACTAATGACCTCCATAATTGTAAGATAACAACTTTGAGCTGCTTTAGTGTGTGGTGATTTATTATAATAACAATGGGAAGCTAACACATATGGCCAAGGCTTAGGTAAGTATTGGAGCGGAATTTATACATGAAATTTTCTTTTCCTCTACTCTGGCTGTCTTCTGTGTTTTCCTTGTTAATCTCGAGTCATTGCATTTCCCTACATCCTGTTGTCTGGTTCTTTGAAGCAATAAGACTAATGGCTTTTTACTAGAGCTTTGTAGACTTTATGTGACTCAGACTGTGAGCTGCCTTCAAAATGAATGTCACCAAAATAGTATATTCAACTTCCGTTGTTCATCCAAGAATAAATGCTTCTCTGTATCTATCTGCTTTTGTTTATTCATTAGTGCCTGTAGATAGTTGCTTCTTGTAATTTATATGGTGTTTATAGCTGTTGTTTATAGGGGGCATGATTTGTGAGAAGCTTAGTAGCTCATACTGGAAGTAGAACTACCTTGACATACCCAGATAACTGGGAAAATGCTCATCTTTAAAGGAGAAAATAAGCAAGATATAATTCTGTCGAGAGATTTTCATGGTACATATAGTTGTAATATTTTATTATGCAGAATATAGAATAATTTGCCTAGCTAGGTCTTACTATTGGGCACATGAGATTTTAAAAATTATTCACAGTGATGAGTATCACTTCTAGGACTATTTCAATATAATGAAGGACAGGGGAACCTGAAGATAATTGCATTTGAGTACAGTTCTCAAGCAATATTAATTTGGTGGCATCAATGAGCTTTTTAGAGCTCCTATTACATACAGGTAATTTGTTCTTTTTAAAAGACAGCGGAAATTTATAATGCTACTAAATATATTGCTACATAGCACATAACCAAAACACTAATTCATATAAAAATGTAATTATTGTAGAAGATGACCAATTACATCTTTACTTGACCTTTATTGCTTTGGGATACACAACATCATTTTGTAATCTAGTCATAATCAGCCATTCTGTAAAATCAATCTTCTCTCTATTCTAAAGCCACATTGTTTGAATATAGAGACTTACCACTGGCTCTTTCCTAAGCATTTAACATTGATATAAAAACTAAAAATGAGTTCAGGTGGTTTATTTGGATGGATGTTCATTCTTGTAAAATCGTGCTTTCCTTTGAATATCTAGCCCTCCAAAGAGCTGCACTACCTTGTGATTTTACTGAGTGAAAGTCATTAGGTTTTCCTTGAATACAAGGTGTGATTTAAAAAAATATGATTTGTGTTTAAAAATTGTTACAGTAAAGGACGTATATTATTAATCCCTTTCAAAATGCTCCCAGTTGCTTCAAATAAACTTATCTCATCATTCTTGCCACTTCCTGAAGCAGTTCTGGAAGTCCTTTTTCGTGTCTTCAGTTGTGCTGTTGCGGCTGCTTTGATGATCTGAATTAATTCAAAGTATTTTCCTTTCCTGTTCATTTTGACTTTGGAAAAAAGCCGGAAGTTGCAAAATGCCAGAACAGGTGAAAAATGTGAATGGGGACCCACCGTAAGGTCTTCATGAGCTGCCTTTTTGTTGTGTGGCACTCAGCAGTAGCATTCGGTCTGTTTTAGATCATGCCTCATGAAGCTACTAATGACATAAAAGAAGACTTCCAGAACTGCTCCAGAAAGCAGAAAGAATGATGCAGTAGGTATTTTAAAATGAAGGGGAGTCTTTTGAGAGTGATTAATGAAAAATGTCTTTTATTATAATATAATTTTAAAATTTATTCACTGTATTTTTTGGGGGGGAGATCAAACTCACAACCTTGCACCTGCCAGAGAGGCGCTTAAGCCACTGATCCAAACTCCCTGACCTAGTTTTTTGAGGCAGGGTCGCACTATGTTCAGGTCGGCCTTGCGCTTGCATTGTAGCCCAAGCAGGCCTCAAACTCACAACGCTCCGCCTACCTCAGTCTCCAAAGTGCTGGGATTAAAGGTGTGCGCCACCACGCCCAGCTATTCACTGTGTTTTTGACTATCGCTTATATGTGAGCTTTTCCACATAATGCCCAATCCTTTACTTATTTTAATTTGTCAGAGTAACTCCATTGTTTCAAAGGGATTATTGATTCTTATATGCAGCATTATTTTATTAGCTTTCTGCTTTTATTTGCCATTTTGAACATATTCCTTTTGTCTATTCAATACAACTAACAAGTTTTGAATATTCATAAGCTATAACATTGTGTTATTTGTTTGGGGATATAAGACATGATATAAGTTCAGACTCAGGATGATCACAAAATATTTGTGCAGCCAGACATGCAAATATATAGCCAAAACCTATATATTTCAATTAAATCTGTCTATTTCTAATTCTCCTGTGTAATTTTTTATTACATCAACATACATAAATGTATTTTTTGCATTTAAATAGAGGTTATTCTTTGATATGTTTGTAGCATATTTTCTCATTTTCTTTTAATATTCATTTTCACTATATTTTATTGTGTATATTTTAATAGGCTATTGTATGCAGCAGTTTTTCTGATTTATTAAAATAGTATATGCATTATCATTCAGTAACTAAAAACAACTATTTTTATAATTATTTATTATATAAATCATTTTTCAATTAGTTTTATTGACATGTGTATGACACCTATTGTACATTATCCTTATTCTCATGCTTCCTTTTATTTTGCCAATCTAATTGTAGTTCTTCATTTAATCTTAGTATAAAAGTTTGAGTTAATTTTTGGAAACAATACTTTTTTGAAAAACATAAATTATTGCTTGTTTTATTTAAATCTACCACATATGTTAGGTAAATTAAAATATAGTCCAAAAATTTTGAAGTGCAAATCTACCTTCCAGTATCTTAAAAGCAAAAAGACATTTTTCTTATTTTTTCAGTTTACTTGATTAACATTTTATGAAACTCCCTACAAGGATGTTAATTAGAACGGTCTTGTCTATACATTACTTACGAGTAATGTCATTTTTACAGCACTTAGTCTTCTCAGCAAGAATCAAAGCTGCACGTTTATTCATGTTTTTAACTTCTGTTTTAATTAGTCCTTTATTATAAACTTTGAACAAACAACCTTGCTCAAGTTAAATTATTCTAAGACCAGTTTTACTCAGCATTGTTAACAAAACTTTTTTTTGTCATTTTGTTTTGGTGTTGCATATCATTTGCATGCAATCGTATAAATGGTACTTTAAGATTAATAGCATGCATTGATAGCATAGTATTTCTTTAGATCACTTTCAGTTTATTTTTCTTTTCTTTGTGTTTTTATTTATACCACCTCTACAAAGTAATATGCTTAACTTAGCAATTAATTTAATTTAAAATGGCAGTTTTCTAAGTCTGAAATGTCTTGTTTTTGAGGCTTTAACTAACAATTCTTTGAAAGTTTAATTTCAAGTGTTAATATCTTCAAAGTAATATATCTGAAAGTGAAATGATAGTTACATTTCAAAAATGAAAGTGAAACTTCACTTGTCAAAATATTTTTTAATATTTGAATTTCCTATATCTTTGCTATTGAAGTTGAAATTCTTAGACAGGCTTTGTCTAGTCTTTGGTCTACATTCTAAATAGCCAATTATGGGCTAAGTTTTAGGGATTTATTCTTTACAGTGTTCTTCCATGTTTCTTTTTGTGCCCCACCCCCAATACAGGTTCTTGCTACCTAGTTCAAACTGGTCTTGAACTCACTACAGAGTCCAAGTTGGCATCAAAAACACAGAGATGCTCCTACTAAGCCTCCCAAGTGCTAGGATTACAGGTAAGCACCACCAAATTCCACTGTTAACTCCAATTTAGAGGTTAGTAGACTTATTTCTGAAATAAATTTCATTCTCCCTCAATCAATCACCTCATTCGATTTCTACCTACATAAATGACAGCTTCATTTTATTTCCATTTCACAATTCTCCTTCTCAAAACCCTCAATGACCTTTTGCTAATTTTTAGCTTTGATTTATACATCTCTATCAGGAGACTCCCAAAATATGTCTCCACATGAACATTACAAATTTTTCTCCCAATGATCTTCATCACACATATCCTGAGTTACAGTCAAATTTTACCAATCATTGCTCCTTTCTCACCTAAGGAATTAGGACAAAAGAAATCTTTTTTTCCCTTATATTATTTTCTTCATTCTTAGAATATTAAGTTTTTTCATAGGATTGAATGGAAAAAAATGGCATCTTTATTTTTATTTTTATTAGTATTTGTTTACAGTAGGTGTTAAATACTTACACTGTGGCAAACCGATAGCATAGTACATAGCCCATCTTGATCCTTTTTACTTCCCCTTCTCTTCTATTCCCCCACATTCCCTGTAGCTTTACAAACTTTGTACTATGTTGTCTTGCATACTTGCTGTAATAGTTGGTCAATGAATTACAGAGACAGTTTTCAAAAAGCTAAGGAACTGACGCTTCTTTGCACAAAACTTTAAAAAAAATAGCCCCACCATACCTAGATTCTGTCCATATTAGGTATAAAATAACGATGGAAATGTTTTCTCCCTGACTAGAGAAATTAGAATCACTTTTTAAATAGTTTCCCACCTATAGCTGTATCTCATTAGTTTTTCCACATCTAGAAAATCTAGATTTTCTTTTAAAACTTAAAAAAGGTTTTGTAAATGTGTAGCCTATGTGGAAATAGGGATGTTATCTATGCTAACTTCAGAGCAAGTCTAACCTTCAGTCTGTAAATTGTACATGAATAATAGAATTTGACCTCTGACATAGTAGACTGCAAAGTAGCACAGAGATTCCATTGTTTTCAAAGGTATATTTCAGTTTTGCAAGGTAGTAACAGTCTATTGCGGACACAGTGGGGGCAGCGTGATTGTTTAGGTGCTAACCGGCAAGTCTGTGGGGTAGGTCTCATTTCAATTAGTCGATTTTTGTATTGAATAAACTTGATATAACTGTTGCTTTTATATTTCCTGTTATCTTGTGAAATTAAGGACGAAATGCAATTTTTGTTTAACCTCTATTTAAATCATTAGACTGGTAAGTAGTTAAAGTACCCAGCAAAAACTATGAGGTACAGGGTCTAAGAGTTTGCCAACTGGCGATGGCAAAGGCTTCTCATTGTCGTGATGGAGGAGCAGGGAGACAGGCTCACGGTGTGCACTTTCAGGCTTCTCTTTCTTTGATCTATGTTCTGAACAATGACAGGGGAAGTGTAGAAATAAACGGGCCAACACTTTTCAGAAAAGTTGGCAATGCAAACCCAGGAGATAGATCAGAAGCAGAGTCAACGATGTCATGGAACTGAGTGAGATGGTGGAATAGGCATTTCAACACATCAAAATACACTGAGGAGAGAGAACAGATTAAACTTATCGTCAACAAGTACAGCCTCAAAATGTCTTATCATATATACATTCTTTCTGAATTATAACTAATTAAAACCCTGAAGATATTAGGCAGCATAAGGGAGTAGATCAAGAGAGAGAAAGGAAGATTGAGAAAACAGGGTATTTTTGCCAAATATCTAGTAAGCAGACATCCCAGAGTCTGGTTTGATACAGAATAATTAATGGTTTTTCAATTGCATCATCATTAATCATTATTAGTAGTACATTATAAGGGACATTTACTGTACTTCCTGCATTCAAGGAACTGTTTTGACATATTTTAAGTCATTAAATACATGGTGACCATAGTTAAGGCAATGGAGCTTACTCAAAGATAACAACTAGTAAGTGAGGAACTCAGTTTCCAATCCAGGCAGTCAAATGAGTGAACTTATCCTTTTCCCTGCTATGTTCGAGTGTTCCTATATCAATATCATCCAGCAATGGCCTGCTAGTTAAGTTTGTTAAAAGTTACTTGAGCATGTTCAAGAAACACCCAAAAAGAAACACTAAATAATTAAAGGATTTAAATCTAATATTAAAACTATATCATATATCTCTAGTTTAGCAAAGTAGAAAAAAATAATATTTACCTTGAAATATTTTTCTTATGTAACTACAAATACAAGTGATCTCGTTACGGAATCAAGTCTGGCATCCAAAGTTTATTTCTCCAAAACTTGAAACTTCAACATTATGTAGTTTTAAGGTCTAATCTGTGCACTGTGCTATGAAAGATTTATTTATTTTTTTAACCACACCAACCACCAAATGAACTTACTTAGGTGCATTTAAGAAGAGACCCACCTTATTATACATATCACAGTAATTTTTGATGAGCCTACAATGAAATACTAACTACAATACAATAATTATTTACAGTCTTCATTGGTTTGATGTAAAATTGAAACTAATGCAACAAGTAAGTCTTTATGGCACTTCATACTAATTTAAAAGTTCTTTCACAAGGAAACTTTAATTTTGTGCAAAATATATTCATATCACTTTGTCATTTGGGAATAAAGTAATTTATGCAAACTCTTAGGATGCAATATTGACAGGTGTGGTGGCACACACCCATAATCCCAGTGCTTGGGAGACTGAGGTAGGAAGATCACCACAAATTCAAGGCCAGACTGAGCTACAAAGTGAGTTTGAGGCCAACCTGAACTACATAATGAGACCCTATCTCAAAACAAACAAACCAAAAGATGAATATTAATACTAAATAATTATGAATAGATAGCTAAGGGGATTGTCTTGGTTGCTCTCTTCTTGTTGCAGAGACAGAATACTTGATGCCCAAAATTAGAGAAGGAAGGATTTATTTCTTACAGTTCTTGGAGGTTTCAGTCCATATTCAGCTGTCTGCAAATCAGGGTGGTGTGGTGTGGCAGCCATTCATGGCAGCTGCCAACAGCAAGGCAACCTGGGAAGAGATGGAAGACACACCTTCTTCCCATCCTTACACTGTATGTCAGCTCCACCACTGGGTAGGTGTAGCACTCACACTGCCAATCCCAGTGCTAGGCAACAAACCAAACATGAATGCTAGACTCAGCTGCGTCCATGCCATGATTGCATGAGACTTGGTGGGGCCATAAGAATATAACTATAACATTCACCCCTGACCCCCTAAAGACTCATGTACATCCTTTATACAAAAGACATTTAGTTCATTTCCAAGAGTTGCCAAAATCCTAACAGCTTCAGCATTGCCATAAAGTCTAAGTCCCAAATCTCCTTCGAGATCTATGGCAAACTCTTAATTGTAACCACCTGTACAAATGAAAACAAGGTTAAACACTTCCCACACGTAAAAGGCACAAGATAAACATTACCATTCAAAAAGTTACAAACAGGGGAATACAAAGCATTGGAACCAAAGCAAGTCCAAAATCCAGCAGGGCAAACATTAAGTCCTATAGTTGCAGGTCCAGCATCTGGAACAATCTGTGGCAAATTGTGAGCTCCAAAAAGTTTGAGTGATTCCACCTCCATGGCCCTTTCAGGGGTTTTAATCCCCATAGCTTCTCTCTTAGGCCTATTCTGCTCAATTTTTGCAGCTTTCCTTGGATGATCCATGCTCCTGGCTTTTTTAACCTTCTGGGTTTTCCATTGTACCCTTGGTTTCACCCTTACATCTTTACATACTACCCTCTGAATTTGGGGTGGAAGATGCCTTAGAATTTGAGCATTTTCCTTGCACCTAAAACCAGTGCCACAAGGATGCTGCCAAGTTCTCTGCCAGTTGGAGCAGTAGCCAGGCTTTCCTCTCTCTTGGCTGTAGGGGTTGAGTGCCTGGATCACTGAGCTCTCCAAACCTGATTTTGAGGAAAATCTTCTCTATGTCTCTGCCATTCTGGAATCTAGTGCAGCCACTGCCATTTTGGAATCTCCTGTGGCCTCCATCACCACCCTGTAACATGGCACTCAGTGGTTTTTTTCTCCTGAGCAAACTCTTTCACTTTTGCCAACTTGAGGCTGCAAAGAGCGGAGGCTCACTGCTTCCTGGGATGGCCCCAGACCCTCTTTTTTATTTCTCTGTTCCTTCTCAGCAATCAAGGTCTCAGCTCTATCTTTACAATCCACAGCTTCCTGGCCAAACTCACAATATTTTAAATCATCCTGCTGGGGTCTTTGTTCTTGATTCACAACATAAATCTGGCTAAAAGCCCCCAAACTCAACATTTGGTTGCCTTGAAATTTCTTTTGCCAGATTAATTAGTCCATTGCCCTTAATCTCAGTCTCAGGCAAAGTCTCTGGGCACAAGCAAAATGCAAGCAAACTTTCTGCCAAACTGTAGCTCACATTGTGTGGAGTCCAATGACAGATGCAGTCCTTCTCAGCAGAAATATCCTGAGCCTGGTCTTTACTGGCAGACTCTCTATCCACCTTCTGGTCTTCTGAGTTCTGAGCAGAATCTCCCTTACAGAACAGCCTAAGCTGGTCCAGTGCCACTCTGTCAGGTGACATCTCCAAACCTTTCCAAACACTATCTACAAGCCATTTCCAAAAGCTCTTGAAGCACAAGGTCAGGTTTTGTAACAGCAATGACCCCACCCCTCTAGTACCAAATTCTGTATCAGTTGCTTGTTTCTCATTACTGGGACAGAATATCTGATGCCCAGAATTAGGGAAGGAAAGGTTTATTTCTTACAGTTCTTGGAGGTTTCAGTCCATATTCAGTTGGCTGCAAGGTATGGTGGCATGGCGGGGTGGCCATTTATGGTGGCTGCCAATAACAAGGTAAACTGGCAAGACACAGAAGACAGGCCTTCTTCTTGCCCTTATACTGTATGTCGGCTCCACCCCTGGGTGGGTGCAGCACTCACACTGCCAAACCCAGCACTAGACAACAAACCAAGCATGAACACTACACTCAGCTGTATCCATGCCATGATTACATGAGACTTGGTGGGGCTATATTCCCAATGATGAAAGTATTTATTATATATCATAAACCTACTAGTACCAAAAAAAGAGAAAAATAAATATAAAATGAATATAGAAAAAGAAATTGAAATGTAATGGGTGACATAATTCCTTGTATATTAGGGTTCTCTTCCTGTGGGTCACAGAAATGCAGCTCCGTTTAAGTTAATACATAATTGTTCATGTAGAAGGAAAAATCAGTATTATGAACTTAAGGATGAAGGCAGCTCTGGAGCCACCAGCCACTAATCTGTTTGTTTTTGTATGTTATCATGTTCACTTCTAGCAAACTAGGTAATTCTAATAGTATCTTAACTCATCTCCACTCTCCACACTTGCATTTCTACAGTCTCTTCACCAGTCATCCCTGAGGATAATCAAATGTTTGTACTCTACTGCTCAGAACCTTCCAACAGTTTGAGATTGCACTCAAAACTAAAGTTGACACAATGACCTGTAAAAATATATGTAATCAGATTTTTTCCTTATAGCTTCATCTTCTGCCTCCATTCTTAAACATACTGCCTTCCTTGATTTCCCTGAATGAGCCAAGTATATTGCTCCAGGTAGCCCCATGGCTCAAGTCTCCCCTTCCTATTTACTGAAAATCACTTTCAAAGAGGTCTTTGTTTTTAAACATTTTTGTATTTCATAAAACAAACAAAATTTCAAAGCAAAATAATAAGAGAATAGCAATAAATAATACACTATGCAGCATTGCTCATATACATGACATCAGCGAAAGAGATTCTTTCTTATAAAGAAGGACCAAATATTAGCACAAAATTTTCTTTTTAATAAACAAAGAGAAACTAGTAGTATAAATGAGTAGTAGCATGAAGTCTTTCTTAAATAAGGGGTGACAGCACTCCATAACCCTTTATCTCATTAGCAAATGCCATTGTACTTCTTAACAGTTGACATATACATTTATTTATTTTATTTATTATCTTTCTACTCTTAATTGTGAGGTTGATGAGGGGGAGGAGTTTATACTACTACATCTGTAAGAGCTACAAGAGGGCTTGACATGTAGTTGGTTCCCGACTTTGTGTCGAGTACACGAAAGTAGAAAAATGAAAGAAGACGGTTCTAGTTCTGTCCACGTGACTGAATGAGTGGATTGGTAGGAGAAGAGGTGTTCTAATGGGATGAAGGATGTGAATGATTTTAGCAAATACAGTGGGAACAGAGCAGTGTCCTCCTCCCCAATGGATGTACACCAGGTATATATCATAGCCCTTTAATATTTGTAGAATTGAATAACAAATACGACTACATTTTTCAGGGACACATGCCCAATTCACAATGTCAATGAAGTAAAACAAGTGAGCCTTATAAAGAGAACGCAAAATTTGACTTAAAAATAGAAAAGATACATTTTTCTGTGTTGCAAGAAAAAAGGGGTAGTATAATAAAAAACACCTCAAAAATATAAACACAGTAAAACACAAAGATTTCATTTTTATTTAGCATGCCTGCACTTGTACATATAGTAAGAATGCAACGTTTTCAAGTAATTCATTTTTGATAATTTTTTTACAAATATACCCCTTATAATTCATCTGAATTAAAAATTGATCATTGATGCAAAAATACTAAAGAGAAAACTCAGTCACTAATGATAATTGAATGCACTGAAGAGCCTATTATAATTCTAAAAAATTGTAATTTAAAAATAAATCTTTTATAATATCTCTATGTTCCCTACATCAAAATGCTACAGTCAACTCATTGGATCATTATAAAAACTGAATTAAAATCCATTCATCTTTTTTATTACAATCCTGTGGTGTTTCTCAAATCAAGAAAAATTTAATAAATCTTTGAAGGGCTAAATAAAAGAACAGAAGATTTACACATCTAATAAAAAATTCATTCAGTTCCAATGATTTTATTTAATTTGTTTCCATATGTCTTCTTATTACCTATTAGACATCGTTTTGATACAGAGTAAAAATCACTTCTAAAATAATTTTATAGAAAAAATATAGATTACTCAAGTGTTTCCAATGTCCATCCTTTTAAAATGTTGTGGATTTGAGAGTAGCTCACACAATCAGCAACAGGGGAACATTTTATTGCTTACTGAACTTCAAATTGATTTTGCGATTTTAACACTGTTTGCTTTATAGTTCAATGGATTTTCTCTAGAGCATTTCAGAGAATAAAGGAGAGTTAAAATTAAGCACTTCAGAATGCACTGAAATTCATTTTTGTGCCTAAACTACCAAATCCAAGCCTTAACTGTTTTTTGTAGATGTTGTTTTTAGTAGCAAAGAGGCTACTTTACTATGAATATTTCATAACATGTCAAATTTTGTTATAATCCTTCTTTTCTCAAGGAGAAATAAGCGCAGGTCTCATTTAAAAGCTCTTTAGAGTATTTATTGCTCATCAATTCAGAATTAAGACCAATTAAAAAGGAATCTGTAAGGGTAACTTTCCTGATAATTGGAATTTGTCTCCTCTAATTATAAGGGTCTGAGAATTTGAATAGTAATCCTACTTTATTTCTTAAAGATAAGACTAGATGACAGCGGTAATGTTAACTTTTCCCAACAAAGTAGGTCCTCTGAGGAGCAGCAAAGATGTCTAGAAGTGATTTGGGGCACAAAATAAATGAGAAGTCAGCAATAGGGTAAGCTTCCTTGAGCCCTACGTGGGACTGCTCCAGTACATACAAGAGACCTACACAGTGACTACCCAAGAATCAAACTAGAAAGCCTTTATTCCACACCCATGTCTCCTTTTACCTGTTATGTGACCTCAGGTAAATCATTTCATTTTTGGGGAACTCCTTTTTCTTTCTTTTAAAATACCAGTAATTTTTCCTAAGAAACTGTTGTTGACTATTTCCTTTCATTTCAGTAATCTAATGCATGCTGTTTTTCTGTCAATATTTAATCCCTAAAATATATATTAAATGTAGCTTATGTGAAAATAAATATTTTCCTATATTTTTAGATCAAATTATCTCCTATTCACACTTTTAAAAATATCTGCATAAATACCAGCATAACAAAAAGAAAAAATTCTAAAATTGTTGAGCAGTTTCTTTTGAGTTGGGCATAGTAAAGCTTGATTTAGATATATCTTTTTTCATTCACTAATAAAATAATATTTTGAAGAATGTTTATTTTCCCTACTATACATATTTGTCTTTTTCTACAGACTAATCAGAATTTATGTATAGACTTCACAATATCCACCCACCCCAGCTTTGTTTTATCACTGCAATCTCAGTGGCTCTTGGACACTGCACATCTCTAGGATAAAGACTGAAAATAGTCCTTGGTTTTAGAAAAACTGAGTTAGGACTGTGTCTGTCTTTCTCCTGTATTGCCATAGCCTTGAGTAAAGTCTTTATAACTAGCTAAATTTTGTTCAGTGCAGTGTTTGCTTTAACAAAGTTTTGAAGGTGGAAATCAGTCCTTGTGGACAGGGCATTTTGGACAGAAAAAACAAACAAAAAAATCAACAAAAAAAGATTCTGAGACATGGATGATGTACAAGGTGGCTAATGTCACAGCACAGTGAAGTGACAGGGGCAGAGAAATGCAACGGAAATCAGACAGGTCACAGAGGACAGCATTTAGGGCCAGATGGAGGATAAGAACCTCTGCTTTTACTTGAAGATAAGCAAAAAATGTTTTCTCTGGAGGACTTTGAAGAGGAGAGGTCACGTCTAAATTATGTTGTAAGAGAGACATAGCTGTATTAAAAACAGACATTCAGAGACAAGGGTAGAAGCAAAAAAACGAAGTGTTTATTGCACTAATTTAATAAAGAGAAAGAGGCAAAGGGACAACAACCCTGAACCAAAGTAGAGTAGAGGTGTTGGGAAGTGGTTAACTTCTGTATATATTTTAAGGTAGAGTTATTAATAGCTCTTAGTAAACTGCACTATGAAATGCAGATATATGTTAAAAATGGACTCAACTATTGTTTCTGTTCCATTTTTGTTTGTGTATGCATTTCTTCATTTTGTCAGGTGATTTTTATGTTTTATTCTATTTGTTTATTTCTCCTTGAAGCATTAAATTTTCATTAATGGAGATGATAAGTTGCAATGAGAAGTGCAGGAATTCAATTTTAAATGTTCAGCTAAAAGATCTATTATATTTTGAGTAATTGAGAGCCCACAACCTAAATGAGTAATACAAACAAATTTCAAAATTTTGCCTATGAAAATCAATAGAAGTTTTCCATGAAAAATTCTTAGCTTATATATATAACAGGGCCTTAAATATTTATAATAGTTATAAATGTATACCTACATGCTTAACTATATTAGCCACTATGCTGCCTTTAATTGCTCCAAAGTGAAATTTATAAATAATATAATCTACCTGTATGATTAAAAACATAAAACTCACTATATTTAACAAGTAATCTCAGGAATTAATCTTTTCATCATAAATTTTCCATCGTAGTGCTGAATAAGTTAAAATTAAATAGGCTAAAATTTTAGTTATGTTTATTAATGAAATTCAAAGTAACACCAGACATTATGTGTACCTGATAATTTAAAAATACTTGATTCTAGGTTTGTTAAAAGAAATATATTTCTTCATTAAATGTTTCCAGTAGGATTCTTTGATTTTTGTAGTAAGTACTTTCAGACTAAAATTTTCACTTTTATTTATTGAATAATGCCATGATACATAGAATAAATATTATATGCTGTTAATAAATTATTCAATTTTGAGGAAACAACCTGCCAATTTTTAAGTCTTTATTAGATTTAATTTATTTCCTTCAAAAAATTCTTCTAGTCTTTAAATTTTATAAAATGTACTTAAAATTAGGTATTACTGATTTATATTTGTAGTGAGTTTAATATGACAGGACATTTAAAATAAATTTAGAACACTTTTTGTTGTACAGAATTAAATATTAATTTAAAGCTGTTACATAATTTTTCTGGTTCAGATGGATTTTAATTCCTAGCTCTCACTTTCTTTTATAACCTCCCTCATGTAGTTAGAGATGGGCACCAGACTCACAACCTTTGCATTCAGAATTTGCAGTATTGTAGTCTAGTTCAGTGTCTATTTTGTGTCCCAAAACCTTGATTTTAAGATATTCCACTTCAAGCAGCTTGCAGTGAAAATTTAACTATGATACCAGCGCATGCCAGAGATTATTGGAGCTCTATTTTTTACTGGCAAGTAGCTCAGCCAAAACTGCAATTTGTCCCTAGGCCACAAACACAAGCAAACAATTAGGAGAATTCTGTGTTTCAGTGTCTGACTCCTTACAACCATTCCTGGTATGAAGAAATGTAGCATCCATGTAACAGTATAGGTTCTAGTACTGCAGATCGTTGAGGAAACATATCCCTCAGTCTATTGGAAAAGGAGACTTCCCTCACAGAATTGGTTATCGAAGTGTTAGGAGGTAGGAAGGGCAAAAAGAATGTTGAATTCATCTGGATTCTGCATGAGAGTTATTACCACTTAGCCTGTTGGAACACAAAAGAAGAATTTGTTGATCAGAAACTAGAATGCGGAGGGACCTACAGTGATGTTGTTTGATCCTGGCAAAGCTGAATGGCTGGTGCTTAGAGGTCTCAGATAGAGATAGGACCAAGCCAGCGAGGGGGTGTCTCACTCTGAGAAAGGAAACATGGCCAACCATAAGTTGATTATCAAGAGGGCACAATGCAGTTGTTAGTGGAATCCTGAAAGAACCAGGTAAGGCTGCTCTAATCTGGCAGAAAATATATTTCTGACTAGACTGGAAAAGAGGAAAATACTGTCTTCTTCCATCCTCCCACCTTCCGGTCTCCTACTTGAACCTTTCACTGGTAGAATGTTGCATGCATGGCCATGTTTCACCCTACTTTGGCCCAAGGTTCTTGTTTAGCTTGCAGAGTCCCTGTCTCAGCATCATAGACCAGAGACGGAGTACTAAGCTTGGTGGTGGAAGACAATAGATAAATTACTAGTACTCAAATATTATCTCATTTTACCAACATGACAATGTAATAATATAGTTTATCATTGTTTTAGAGATAAGAAAATTAAAGAAAAAGTAAATAAAAATACCTATCCAAATTTACATAGCTTTTAAGTATAGTGCTTAGAATTTATACTGAGCATAATAAATTGGAATGGAAACACCAAAATATGTTAAAACAAATGGGATTTTTAGATTATGATGGAAAAATTATTTGGTCTAGTTAGATAATGCCTCTAAACCCTAGGCTTAATAGTACTACATCTTACTTTTAATTGCTTTAAATATATTAATGTGACTGACAATCTGATTTATACACTTCATTGTGCATTTGGCATATATTATATTCAGAATAGTACGGAAAATGATCCATGCCAAAGTCAACTCAAAGATCTGTATTCATTTAATAATATTGTACCAGTGTCAACTTCTTGCTTTTCACAATACACAGCAGTTTTATAAGATACCAAACTGTGAAAAGTTAAGGAAAGAGGTACATGTGTAATCTATATCAGTTTTACAATTTCTTATGGGTTGTAAATTATTTAAAAATAAAAAGATGTTTTAGATAATCTATTTAAAATTCTAAAGAGTGATTAAACATCTTAAAGTGTATAGGTGATAGTATAAGACTGTATTAAAATATTCTGTGGTTTAAATATATTCCCCAAGGTTCTTGGGTTGGAAACTTAATCTACAATGCAACAGTGTTTGGGAGTGAAACTTTAATCAGAGTTGGCTCATTATCATGAGGGTGGTTTTATCACAAAAGCCCCTCTCTTCCTCTAGTCTTCTCTTGGTTTTCCACTTGCCAGCATGGGATGACATTGAACCAAGGCACTTCTCAGAGACCATGCCATGCAGATCCATGATCCAGACAGATTTCCACTCACTGTGAATTGCCCTGCTCAGCTCATGGTATTCAATTACTGCTGCATTGAACAGATCAAGATGGTGCAAAAATTATAAGGTTAAGATGGTCATTTAAGTGCTGAGTTGAAATACAGTGTCGATCCCCTTGAGCAACTAGTGTTCAACAACCAGTGTTGTACTTTTAACAAAATTCATAAATGACAATCCTAACAGTTATTGTTACCCCATATCATTGATAAGGAAATGGAGACCCCATATCATTGATAAGGAAATGGAGACCCAATATTTTTCAGCCTGAGACAGTACACTTAGCCAATATCAAAGCAAAAGCCCAAGTCATTTTCATGACAGCACCTGGCTGGTCCAAGGATTTTAAAATTTTGATCGAAGAGTTCATCACAACTAGCTCAACACTCAGAAAAATTGCCCAATGCAGGTATACAATTTTACTTTGATGGTCCAAAAAACGTTACACATTCCAGAATAGACATAACATCCCCTGTGCTGATATTATAATTTGTGTGTTATTTATAGATTAGTAACTGGAATTAATAACAGTTGCTTAATAATCCTGAGAGCTCAAAAGTTCTTAAACTATATGTTTGTAGACTTTTCTGTCTCTATGAGTATAAACATATAAAACCTCTAGGAGAAACATATGCCTTCGCTCAGTACTATAATTTCTGTAGCTACATATTTGTGCAAATACCTTCACAAGAATATTATGTCTGTTGACCTAATGTCAATAATGCCATTACAGTGCTTATTTGATAAATTCACTATCATCATAAATACTTTATGTTCAATAAATATGCTGAATTCTCTCTTGTCTGGCAATCATAGAATTATTAAATAAACTAAAAAGGTAATTAATAATTTCATATCAAATCAAGTTATTTAAATTTAATGCTGAATTCAAATATTAATTTTTCAAATGTCTAAATTGTTCCTCTATTAAAATAAAACCAAATTCCACTTAAATGATAGTTACCTTACAAAAACAAAGTAAATTCCACTTGGAAATTTGTTTGTTTGCCCTGTTTCCTGGGTTTAATTTCAAAATTATAAGAAAGCAAGTGAATTCATTAAAATTTTATTAGTACCCAGTTTGAAAAGGCTGTACTGGGTAGAACTTCATGAGAATATACTTCAAAATGTGATACATATTCCTTGTACAGTGTTTGATAATGTGATAACCATTACACATCTCAGATGGTTTTGCAGTTCTCAATAATGGTACACGATGGCATTAAAAACACTTGATGTCCTTTCAAGGTCATCTTTTGTATTCACACAGTGGTTCACATTAAAGATGAGAAAATTTAAATAGTAAGAACTGAGCTTAAATAAATCAAAATTATGGGATAGCGTGTTCATGTTTAAAAATGAGAACTATTTGAACTTGTTCATATGCCAAAGACAAGTGGGGCAGAGAAAGAGTTCAAAAGTACAGGAAGCAAAAGTGAATAAGAAATAGAAGGACTTGGATTTGACTTTCACATGAATTTAAATTCTCTTTCTCATGAGCTTCAGTTTTCCTGTCTTTAATGCCAGGATATCAATTATACTTTCCACACAGAATTATTGTATGTATTAATTGAGATACTGTGTGTAAAGATCTCAGCATAGTAAGTATTCAGCAAACTACCATTCTATAATTTTCCTTTCTCACCAACATAAGGGCAACGAACATAGAATCTGGATCCAAACTGTTAGAGTGAAATTCCTAGTCTTCCACTTACTAGCTTTATGACTTTTGTAAATTGCATAGACTTTCTGTCTTAAGGTTTTCATGTATAAATAAGTTTCATTTGTGAGATAAATGTTAATATATGTAAATTACTTAAAAGAGTTTGTCATGTGTTAATGCATATAATAAAATTTGTCATGTCTTTTTACCACCCTACTGTCATCATCATCAGAATCAATTTATAGAAAGAAGAGTGTTATGGGTTAAAAACTGGTGGTCAATTTAACACCAGCTGAATTAAATCAACATGGTACTGAGTGTAGATGGCCCACCTGAGGAAAGTTGCCAGCATAAAAGGAGATGTGGAGAGGAAAAATGTAGCATTGTGGGTTCTCCTAAGTGTTGTTATTTGAAGCTGCTGGTTTTCCTGGAGGAACTTGTGGAGTTTCTTCCCTGATATGAATTCAGCCATTATCATAAGAGGAGCTTGGAACCTTGTTGCTGAGAGTGGCCGTAGTTCACTTTGGAGGAGCTCTGGTCCTAACATTGAGTATCGTTTCCTGGCTTTGGAGGGAAAGATATGTGCTGTTTAATCTCCAGGTTTGTCACTCTGGCTTCCTGATATGTACTCGGTTGTTTTCATCATCGGAGGAGCTCCGAGACCTCATTGTTGCTGAAGATGGCTATGGTACTTTTCGGGGGAGCCCTGGTCCTTATCTTGTATGTCACTTCTTGGCTCTAGTACAGAACCCTCAGTCTGCTAGCACAGATCTTTCACCCTATAGACACAGACTTTCTAGCTTCCACTACCTTTGGGCCTTCCCAACACAGATCCATGAAACAGACTTGCATGAGTCATTGGCATGGGCTCTAGGCCTTCAGCTGGACTCATGCAGGACACTGCTTTGGGATTCAGGCCCTCAGCTGGATTTCCTTGGGTTTTTAGTGTTGTAGACAGATTTCCTGCACTTTCTTGTATTAAACTCTAGATAACCATCATAAATAATATTATAAATGATGTGTCCTGTATGTAATTGTTCTCCTTGCAGCCCCCGACTACAACAAAGAGATGTACTTATCGTTTGGTCTTTGTCACATCCTTGACAAACTTTAGTACCCCTCCCTCTGCACACTTATTTATCAATGTTGTTAAGATCATTGTTCACTTTTTTTTTTACCAGTTTTTCAATATTTTATTATTTGTTAATGAGTATAATAATGACCAGTTTGGCTACCACATATGTGATAATATAGATTATGAAAAGTATCATATGTACAATGAAATAATTATTTTATGTAAGTGAATTATGGAATATGCAACCTTCTACAATAATAACGTAATGGACCCAACTCTACCTTCTGAATCAACCAATTTTATCTAGAAGTTCTGAGTTCAGTGTGGCTTCTTAGTGTGATCTAAGACCCAACAGAAAATCCTTAGAGACTTCCCAGGATTGAGAAGAGATGGGCATGAGCAAAAAGACACTAAACATGACATCAACAGGCTCAACCACAGGGCCAAGGGCTTGACTTTAGAACAACCCAACCCTTGGAGTCAATCTGGATCAATCTACATTTCCTGTCACATTCCAAATGCCACCACTACGATACTTATCTGAAAAGGGGCTGATGCATGGGGTGGAGGAAACAGTCCTAATAATTATAAGAACAGTCTTGCATTTAAACGAAGGATTAATTTCTAAAAATAAAGTTATACTGAGCTATTCACTGACTGGAATGTGTGTGCCACTGAACTCATGCAACCACATACATCTTATTTATTTTTAGTTTTAAAATAATTCACTGACTCGTTGGGTATGTAAGTGAGGAGCGAAGAAAGTGTAGAATCTGTAATACCAGCTGGTGCTAAGGATTTCAGTACTTCCAAAAGACAAGGGCTGCAGAACTTTATTAGACACTGGAGTTCTTCCCTCTCAGCCAAGAAGTCCCAATTTAAGCCTCCTTTGAACTCTGTTTCAAGTGTATATCGTGCAATTATAGTTGTGGTTGAGAAAAATCTCTAGCAGTTTCTGAAGTTACTCTTTGAGCTTTGTCTTTCTCTAGTGTGTTTTAATGACTGATTCTTGAATCTATATTTGTGTCTAGCCTAAGGCTTCTTTCTTGAAGAAGTTTTGTAGAGTTGTGATTTTTCAAGGGACTGATTATACTGTTTGAAAATAATACCTTGAGCGAGTCGAGATACCAGTTTCTCAGTTCAATTTTTACAATCTAATGGTGCTTGTTAGCCATTATCAGTGCCTAACCTAGGAGAATACTATTTTTTCACCTGGAAGAAGAAGTAGAGGCTTACAGAGCCTGGGAATAATATACACATAAATAGTCTGTAGTGGTTTGACTCTATATGCTGTTACCCAGGCAATTCAAACCCATACTGGATTCTCTTCAGTGTCCCTGAAACTCATTGTCATGCTTTCTAATCTTTTCTGAATGCTTCTGTATCAAAGGAGACAATGTCTTATCTGAAAAAGGTCCCAAGTTTTCTGGTGCTGATGACCTTGCGTATAAACGATGTCTACACGTGCCACCAAGTGCCACACCAGTGGTACTTGCATGGTTCTCACTGCACAGAAGCAAGTCCTGAACCAAAGATTCCTTTCTCTGTCAGAAGTTTATGGTTTGCTGTTGGTTTTCAGACAAAAAACATATGTCAGGCTTTTAAGATCCTCATCATTTCAGTCATAAAGGTTTTCAAGATGATCCTCCTGAAAAACCCTGCAGGAGTCTCGTCCCTGTCTCTGCAAGGTCCACATCTCCAGCCTTCTCTTCAGCTGCTGTTCCCACCAAGTTGTCTTCAAAATCTACTGTTTACTTTATAGTTACAAGGCCCAGTGGCCTCTTTTCAGCTTTATTCCAGTTAAATTTTATTACTCTACATTTTCATATAGGCTCTTTTCTTCCTTTTTAATATTTCCACCCCATGCTATCTTAATACTTCCAATGGTTCACTCTACATTAAAAAGCAACTTTGTTTCTCAACAAACAATGCTGATATTAGTCAAATTCTTACTCCCTTCCCTTTGGCACTCTGAGCATTATTACTAAGCATCAGTATTACTGAACCTCACCATCTAACATCCAAATCAACACTACAAACCTACAACTCTCACTTTAGTCCCAGCATAAATGTCAGGGGCTCAGCGGTGCCTTTCTGTGTTTCCCAGATGGATTCATCCTTGTAAAAATTCACAGTTTTGTTAGCATTTTGACAACTTGTAATTCGTGCAGAAAACTGAAGACCATTCTCAAATTACCTGTTTGCTATCTTTTCTTCATCACTAACCTATGTTTTCTAGGGCTCCAAAATGGCTCAGTTCATCAGGATATCACAGTGTCCTTCAGGATGCCACGCACATTTCTGACATTCAGCTATGTTTGCTAACTGATTGTTGAACTGAATTTTGAGTTCCATAAGTGAATATCCACAGCAATTTGTAAATATCAACCTGAATGTCCCAGAGGCCCCAGAAGCATAAATCCGGAAGGTAAGTATTATGCACTTTTTTTTGGTCTCTATATAGATCTGTGAACTCGTGGCTTATACAACTATTTAGAAACAAGACATTTTCTTTGTAATTTTTCCAAAAAAACTTATGAATGTACTACCTAAATAATAGACCTTGGAGTAAACCTAATTCTGATTGGGCTGCCAAAAGCATTGCTATTGCTGGGTTTTACCTTATATGTAGATTGGATCATTAAAATTCTGTATCCTTGCTATCCTAGGAATAATCCCTTCATTAAAAATAACACCCCCTTCTTAAATGGCAGAGACCGTATATACTTCATGTATTTGTAATGCCTAATAGGGAATTTTACAAAGGAAGGCTCACTTCTTTTGACAAAGGTATGATGATAATAAAAATGAGGCTCCTGTTTGGAGCGGCATTGTGAGCTTTTGGATGTCCCAAGCATCTGAGGTGACTCCATTAAGGCCATGGCTCATTCCACTGTCAACTCTCTGAAAGCAACTCCCAGTCATTCATCCTCAAAGCTGGGACTTCACTGCTGAAACAGCAGCTGTGACATGAGTTACATCCCTACTTTTTCTATGACCTTGCCTAAATTTGCCCCAAATGGAACTTCAAAAGAAGAGATTCCATTGTCCCTTGTGAAATACTTACATGACTGTTTCGGCCTTTTGGTATAGAATTGGTTTCATTGTGACCCTTGAGCAACTTTATAATGTTATTTACTCTAACCATTTATCACTTCCTAAAGATTTATCTGTATCCAAAAATTCATGTGGCTCTTCTGCAGAGAAATTTCATTTTTATTATCAGCATGGTTATCTTTTTCAAAAGTTAGAGGGTGTTTTTTTTAAATGGTTTTCTCTTGTATATTCAAAAATATATACTGTCATTGCCACTAGGAGTAATTTACTATTTTGAATAGGAGAATTAGTCCTGGTATAACAAGGGTATAGAATTTCCATGCGCCAAGCTGCACATGAACCAAAACCCAACAATATCAATCATGTATTCAATAGCCAAGTGGAAAATTAAGTTCTTCTAAAAATTAATTATTTATATTGCAATTACTAGAAATTTTCTTGTACCCAAATAATTGAACAAGAAAACATCAAAATGGACAGAAGTGCTCAATCACAATGACAGGTGTTTTTATGGGCATGCTCAAAGGGAATGAAAATAAAGTCTTAGTTTAGCATTTCTCTTTGGAAGGTAACTTTAGAACTATAAAATGAAGGCAACAAATTCTCAACAAAGTATAAAGTGGTGTGCATCCAGAAGTTAGACTGTAAACTTCCCAAAAGGAAAGGTTTTGGGTTATTGCAATATTTTTGTAACTCATAGCTTCTTTAAGTATATATATTTTAGTATGAAAATTACTTAATTAACTAAACTTATATACCTGATTTGTTTTTATTTAATTTTTATCTGATTTTAATACAAAATGCTTTTTTATATAGGATAAGAATAAATTCAGATAAATCATTTAGTATGTATTATGTCAGTTTTGGAATTAGGAAAAGATAAACCTTAAAGTTTTCATATTTACATTGATTGCTTTTACATTTTCTCATAAAAACCCAATGCTGCGTTGCTTCACTCAGCCTGGTCTCTCTCAGGACTCTCTTTACTGCCAAGATCAGCATATTTTTGGATGTTATTAGCTTGCAAAGCTAAGGCATTTGGGGATTTACTGAAAAATAAAAATAGGTTTGAACTTGTTCATATTCACCTGCTGTTCTCGAGATAAAAACACTCAGGAAAGCAATTTGGAGCTGCACAAAACTTTTTTATTTTTTTAATTTAAGAAAATTATTATGTTTAATGAAAGTATGTCAGTTCAATTTTGCACCAGAGTGAGAACCGCTAAGCTTTTGACAAGCATGTTCTACCAGAAATGTACAATCTGGTTTTTTTGTTGTTGTTGTTGTTCCTATTTTTTAACTCCCAGTCATGTGAAGTTTACTTTAAGAAAAAACCAACAATATGCATAATATGTCACTTTAACTTTGCTCTGTCCCAAGACCCTGCCTAATTTCAGTGGATGACTTCTAAGCAGTGTATACCACCATCTTGATTTCCAGTGTGTCATGTATTCCTCCCAGAGTGACACCATATTTGGATTGAGAAAACTAAAATATGTATGTAAATGATTAGGAGGCACCTCCAACACCAATAGTATTTACTATTAGCATCCATCAGTACCAGAATCATCTCCTGGTAGAGTTACCCCTATCATTTCTTTTAATGTGGGATTTTATTGTTGATTGTCGATGGAAGTCCATGAAGGATATGAACATTTGATTGAGAAAGTTCCAGACTCAAATCCAGATTTTGCTCCTTAGAACTGAGTGTTAGTGGCCAAGATATATCTCTGGAATTCAATATTTTAACCTGCAGAATGGAGATAATAACATAAGTTCTGGATAGAATGATTGTGAAAATTAGATGATGTGGTGTGTTAATTAATGGTCAATTTGTAATACCCAGCTGAACTGAGTCAGCATGGCCCTGGGTGTGGAAGGCCCACCTGACAATTGTTGCCAACAGCATAACAGGAGAACTGGAGGGGAAGATGTTGTGCTGTTGATTCTCCTGGAGAAGCTTGTCACTCTGGTTTTCCTGATACGAACTTAGCTGTTCTCACGGTTGGAGGAGCTCAGGTCCTAGCTGTCCCTGAGGATGGCTGTGGTTCTTTTCAGGGGAACTCTCATCCTTAATTTGAGTGTTGTGTCCTGGCTCCTGTGCAAATTCCTCAGCCAGCTTGCACAGATCCTTCATCTCACTGGTACAGACTTTCTAGCTTCCACCACTGGCCTTTGGGCCTTCCCAGTGCAGATCCTTGATACAGACTTGCATGGGACATTGTTGCGGGCTTCCTGTTGGACTCACAGAGGACATTGCCATGGCTCTAGGTCTTCAGCTGGACTTGTGCAGGACACTGCCATGGGATCCAGGCCCTCATCTGGATTCTTTGAGTCCCTAGTGTGTGGATAGATCTCCTGCACTCTTCTGCATTTGGCTAAATATTATAAAATAATCCTATAAATTATGTGCCCTATGAATCTATTTTCTAGTAAACCCTGACTGCAACAGATGAGATAAACTGAAAAGTATCCAGCACACAGTAGATGTGAAATAGCTGTTCTTTATTTCTCCTTTTTTCACCCATATTCGAATATGTTTTCAACACATACTTTTGTAGAAATAGTCTTAAGATGGTCTCTATTTGTATTTCGGTAGTATTTCCTTTTCTATTTACTGGGGTGAACACTTTATTTTTTTATATTTTATTTTTGCTTAATACTTACTAATCAAGCCAAATACAGAGGCACACCTCTGTAATCCCAGTACTCATGAGGCTGAGGCAGGAGGATCACTGTGAGTTTAAGGCTATCCTGGGCTA
This sequence comes from Dasyprocta punctata, assembly GCA_004363535.1. NCBI lineage: Eukaryota > Metazoa > Chordata > Mammalia > Rodentia > Dasyproctidae > Dasyprocta > Dasyprocta punctata. Next base: position 27,676 of record RJWM01016753.1, read on the forward strand.
CATAGTGAGTTCAAGGCCACCCTGAATTACACACAATAAAAAAATTCTTAGTAATTATACATAAATTTGGTTCATTGTGATATTTCCATACATGTATACAGCTCATACAGATGAAATCTAAACTCTTTTCATCCATATCCTCTGCATATATCATAGTTTTATTCTATTGGAAATATTTTATTGAAAAACTGTGTCTAGAGGAAGCTAGGAAAGTATTAGATAAGATTACAGTGATTACAACAAAGACCTTTACTACTTGTTCCCTTGTAAGGTTATTCATACACTTCTGTGCATGTCTTTGTGTGGTCCTGGGGATGTAATTCAGGGTCTTTGCACTGAATTATATCCAAGTTTTTTTCGTTTATTTTGACACAGAGTCTTGCTAAGTCACTATATTGCCCAGGCTGGACTCAAACTTGCAATCCTCCTGCCTCAGTCTCTGGATTGCTGGGATTGCAGGTATGTGCTACCACACCCTCTCTATATATATAATCAAAAAAAAAACCCCTCTTGCATATACACCCGGAACAAATACACATCACCCCAATGACTCCTTCCCAATTCCTACGTTCTCCCCTCTGTTTCAGACCAAACTAAGGTTGGCAAATATTTTCTCCCAATCAGTAGGATGCATTTTTGTTACTTCTTTTGCTGCCCAATGACTCTTGTGTTGAGGTACTTTGCCTTGTTTATTTTTGCTTTTCTTGCTTGAGGTCTTTATATGATGCCCATAAAAGCATTGTCAAGACCAGTGTCAAGGAATTTTTCCCTATGTTTTCTTCTAGAAATTTTATGACTTTTAGGTCTCATATTTAGATCTGTGTCTATTTGAGGTTGATTTTGATATATGCTGCAAAACATGGTTTAAGTTATGGTCTAATAAGCAATTAATTTTAAAAATATATAAGAAACAACTCAGTAATAAAAAATAAAGAAACATTAAAAGGGCAAGAGACATGAATAGACATTTTTCAAAGAAGTGAAATATGATTAACAGTTATATGAAAAGGTGCTCAATATAACTAATCATCAGGGAAATTCAAATCAGAACCACAGCAAGGTATCATCTCACACATGTTTAAATGGCTGCTTAAAGAAAAACAAGATATAACAGGAGATGGTGAGGTATAGAGAAAAGAGAACCCTTGAAGACTACTGATTTCAGTAAGAATGTTGTCATCATCATTATGGAAAATAGTATGAGGATTCTTGAAAAAAATTGAAAACAGAAATACTTCATCACTCAATAATCCCTCAGCTGGGTATATACTCAGAGGAAATAAAATCATTGCATCGTGGAGATACCTGCATTCCCATGCTCATTGTTTCATTGTAGCATTATTCACAACAGCCAAAGTATAGAAGTTACCAAGGTGTCCACTTATAGATGAGTGAAATATATCTATTATGCATAAACTGTGGTATATGTGTACATTTGAGTGTGTATGTGGATGTATACACACAATGGAATACTACTCAGCTTTAAAAAGGAGATAACTGCCAATCACGACCATGTGGATAAATCCGTAGGGCCTTTTGCTAAGTAAAATCAACCAGTCACAGAAAGAAAAATACTATACGATCTTGCATACATTTAAAATCTTTAAAAGACGTCAAATATATAAAAACGGAGTAGAGCAGTGCTTACTAGGGGTGGGTAAGGGAAGAAAATGTAAGGAAGTACGTCAGACTGCACATACTTGCAGTTATGTAGGATGACTAACTGGATGAATAACCTAGAGGAATAATGACTGTAATTAACAGTAATGAATTGTATACTGAAGTTGCTAAGAGAGTAGATTTTAGATGCACACACACAATGGTAACTGAAAAAGGTAATAAAAAGGTTCATTTCCATAAATGTAGCAATGATTCCACTATGTTTAGCTATAGTCTACAACTTCTATTTATACACAGAATGAACAAACAAACTGAGCATAGCTTTTCCTAAGAATTAAACAGATAATGAAAAATACATTTTGACTCCCTATGTTATCTAAAATGTAATGCTTCCTATGCACAAATTTTTCTTAAATTATTAGTCTTTGTTCACAGGCCCAGATATTTTTCTGGCTTGCTGTCTCTATAATACTCTGCCATATGCCTGCAGAGGTAAAAAGCGAAACAGGAAAACAAGGCAGAATAACAAAGTACTGTGATAAATTGGACCTGGAAAGTATTTATAGAGTAAAAACTGACAAAATTTAATCCCTTACTTTAGGACAAGAAAACAAGTACTGCGTGCCTGAGTTTATATTTGTAATTCTAAATACAGTATCACTTTCCACTTTCAGAGAGAAAGGACCTCCAAGTTTAATAATACCTTTACCTCTTTTTGTACCAGATTGTAAATATTTAAAAAGTATAATATAGTGCTAGGATAGGAATGACTTTCCCCTTCAATTTTGTTAATTTGTCTCTCCAAAGACTTTACAATTCCAGTTATGTGCAAGATAAGGTTATTAAAGTTTACCTTTTCACGTCTGAGTACGTCTCATTGCATTTCACAGCATTGCTTAAACTGGGCTCTCCAAGAAAAATAAACTGTTGAATCCTGTTTTCAGGGGAAAAAGTCCTTAGAGAAATGAAATGCAGAACAGAGATTGAACACTGGAGCTTCTCTCAAGGAAAGAAGGATTTGGGAGCATTTTTCTCTCTTTCTCCTTGTGGCAAATAACCTGGCATTGCTTCTGGGTCTTTGGTTAACCTATACTCTAGGACTTCACCGCAGGCCAAGATGTCAACAATGCTTGGTACTTGGAGAGGCAGCCCCTTCCTGATTAATTTCCAAATGCACAGGTTGGAGACTTTGACAAAGGTTGGTCCAAATGGCAATGCCCACCCTGGATTTGCTTTGGTGTCTTAATGGAGGGTAACAGGGCAGTAAGTTCTTCTGTGTATGTTCAGTCTTCACTGATGAGAAATAGCCTCTGTCCTGGCTTTCGTATTTCAGCCATGCACATGGCACAGTTAGTTTAAGAAAGTGGCTAGACACATTGCTGGGTGACTCACTAATAATCGACCCACATACCCATTGGGAGCTGTTCTATTCAAAGCATTGACCCTTTTCTTTTCCTTTCCAGAGTGCTCTTGATGAGATTCATGTTTTCCAAATAATACTGCATTGTTTAACCACCAAAAGCATTTTGCTTCATGTGGAGGCCTGCTTACCACTTGTGACTTAAAAATGTGAGAAAACTCAGCTAAAAAAAATTGCAAATGTTTCATCTTACTTATACACATTTCAAGCAAATATATATGTAGTCTTTAATTATGTATTTCAATTTTCTACATCACTTGGTGTATGCAATTTGATTTGGAAATACTCAAAGGTTTTTCAAGTTTTCTTGCATTTAAGAGAAAATGGTTTTATGTCTCTTATTACTTTGTAATCATGATTTGAATAAACCCCTACACATCTGTGATTTTCAAAGTAAACCTCTATTAAAGTTTAAAATCTATCCACTTCCTTTCAAGAAAATAAAATTCCTAGCACTTACGTTTTATATAACATCTATGTAAAGCATATGCAAAATATATTAAAATACTATGCAGTGCATTCTGCCACAGCAATCAGCAGAAAATATAGCATTACTAGGAACCATGTAGTCAATGTTCAAATACAAGTAAATAAAATAATAAATTGATGGAGGCATTTGATAAATTCAACTTAAAATATTTTAATTATCTAGAATTTAAGAAACATTTTGGCCTCCATTTTTATTTTACTGCTTTCTATGATACTATTTCCTTCATAAAGAGGCAGTATTGTTACTTTCTTTTTGTAACATTTCACAATTAAGCATCAATTTTTAATTAGGGCATATCTGTCTCTTATCTGAATTATTGGTTGCAACATTATTGCATTTTCAAATTGGAAATGATTTTATTGCCTTTGTCTTATGATAAAAGTAATAGTTGTACATTTTATGAGAACAACAAAATCTTTCTCATGTTTACAGATCTTTTATCAGTTGCTGCTTTGTTTTTTCTGTCCATTTTATAATAGGCTATTTATCGTCTTGCTAATATTTATCTCTAGTAAGTATTAAGAATTTTAAGCTACTGTAGAGAGGTTGCATATATTTTTTATGTTTTAGCCTATTATTTGACTAAAATTGTCTATTTGAAACCATTTGTTTGAGTTTCCATTTTGTATTTTATACCATGCAAAGACCAATAAATGTAGGATGTGATTGGATATATACACACGAAATATCATTCAGCCTTTAAAATAAGATATTGTCGTTTGTCACAATATTTAATTTAACCCCCAGTAGTTTGTTAGTCACCTAGTGTTTGCCATCATTATTGGTAAAATCCTCATACACATGAAAGTTGCCATACAACCCATTAACATTTGGAAGTTTTCCTTGACATATTTATTATTTTGCATTTGTATTAAAATCACTTGTTTAAGAAAAACTGAAACTTAAAAAGTAATAGATGGAAGTTTATTATTCTAAATAAAGTTTGGAGAATTGACTGCTATATAAGTCACATATGTCGGAATTTTAAAGAAAATTTTTCCTGATATTATTCTCAATATGTATTAAATTTCAGCAAAGATAATGCACTTCATCCCATTAATACAGAAGTCAGATACTTTGAGGGTATCTGATATTAATTAAGGATGCATTAAAATATCTCATTGCATACTGTATCCCAACAACATTCTTTCTTTTTTCTGTGTCTGTTTCAAATAGAATTACATCTTTTCTGCCATTCAAGCTTAAATTATATTGAATCATTTGATCTTTCTTTTTATTCCTCCCTGCATGTTCAATTCTCAATCAATTCTGCATCTTCTAAAATCCCATCTCTTTCCAGCTTCTAAATTAATGATTTCTCTTTTCTCTCAGACCATTGCACCAACCCATGATTAATCTGTGTCTATATATGAATTTTCATTTATTCTAGAGCTAAGTTAAGTTTTAAAGCATAACTATGACCATAAGCATACTCTGAATTCAATTTTCATTATTCTATGATCAACAGAACAAAATAAAGAATATAGTAGATTGTTATACAGTCCAGTTACCCCCTTCTTTCAACCTTTCACTCGCCTTTCCACAGTTGAGCACTCTCCCTTATCCACTGAGCGCCCGACCAGTTACGACTTGGTTATGCACCTTTAAGTTGGAATACTTTTGCTTTCATCACCAACATCAAATGCAAACCATCCTTGAAGGGCCACCTCACCCTCAACTGTATATTGCAAGCTTTCACTTTTTAAATTCAGAAAGAAAAAAAATCATCTTCAGAACTTAATTTGTCAGAGTATGCCATGTTGTCACAATCTGCATACATGGCTTATCCCTCTGTAAACTCTAGTGTCTTCATCACAGGAAGCCCTTGGCCCTACACCCCTGCCCAGCACACTGTCCAATAGGTGTTCTTGGGACATTCGTGGACTTTAATTATTTAATGACATAGCAAATGTCCAAACTAGCACAGTGCTCTTAGTGGTTGCTTTTCATGCCTGCTAAAAGCCTCGTTCTTGGCTATATACACACTGGGTTTTTTCTGAATTCCTTGGTTTCACCTATCTGAAACTGGTCTTTCTTCTTACTTTAGGTGCCACCTTCCCCTTCAAAATCTCTTTGAACATGATACTTTGAATTTCACTTTAATTTCCAAAATTCCTGCAGATATTCATCCCTCATTCAAAGAAGTTCTCTGATTCATCTTTACCCATCCCCTTTCTTATCCTTTCATATATAAACATGCACACACACACACACATACACACACACACATATACACACACACAATGCTATGCAGTTTGGGAGATAAAGCTAGGCACTATATTACTCTTATTATTGGAATACAAAGTATACTGTTTTCATGGTTGGGTATTTCAACCATGAAATTCAATTTTCTTAATTGCTGACAGTAAGATTCAGGAAGAAGCAGGTTTCTTATTTGCTTGGAATTAAGGCCCAAATAAATTTTACTTAGAGTTAAGATTAAAAAAATAATTTATAAGAAAAATAAGCAAGTAGGCTTAGTAGAGAAGTAAGTAATCTAGAGAAATTATTTCTTCAGATCCAATCATTATGGCATTTTTCTGCAGTTGTCCATGTTAGAACCCTTATCTCTTTTGCTCACATTTTTCTGATATGATCTTTAATATGCCCTCGATTAGTTAAAAACGTATTTCATTCCCTCTTGTTTCTCAAGATGTAAATATTTCTTTTAAAAATGAAAAAGGCTCACTTAGCGTGTTCAAGTAAAGTTTTGAACAAAGTCATTTGACTTTCCTAAGGTTATGGTTTGCACTCTCTATAGTCTAGTTCATTCCTAGAAAAAAAGAGAAAGAAGGTTAGGTAGTTATAAAAAGTAAAAGAGTAAATGTACCAATAAATCAGATAGCTTATAAAGCCAAAGCTATGTGCAGTATTTTTTGTTAAATAATACAATTTTAAAAAATAATTTGATCATTTTGAAGTCAAAAAAAGTGAACGTTTCATGTTACATGTCATTTTTCATTATATTTACCTCTGCTCCTTGAGGTAACCAGAGTACAGATGAATATCATTATAAATGGGGAAAAAGAGATGTCCATCTGGGTTCATTGAGCTACAAATATCTAGAGGACATATTCAGTTATAACTGTCTTAATTAACTAGGTTTGTGCTGAATATAAAAATTAGAATGTGACAAAACAAGGGATAAAGACTGCCTGATAAAATTCAGGGTAGTAATTGTTAAATAGCAGAGGAAACAGAAGTCATAAAATATAGTATTCAAATTGAGAGTCAGAGAGCAAGAGAGAGAATGAGAGAAGGCAAGAGACAGCAGAGATAATGAGAGAAGAAGAAGAAGAAGAAGAAGAAGAAGAAGAAGAAGAAGAAGAAGAAGAAGAAGAAGAAGAAGAAGAAAGAAAGCAAAACAGCAGCAGGAAGAGGAGGAGGAAGGAGAAGAAGGAAAAGGAAGAGGAAGATGAATTTATCAGCACTTAATTAGAGCAATTTGAAGATGTCCAAAACAGTAGATAAGCAAGTAAAAAATAATTAAAAAATCAACATAAAAACTAAAGCCTAGAAGATTAAATCAAAGGAAAATCAAAATTTTATAATCAAAGTGTGGCCACAAGGAAAAGAGAAAAGAAAATCAAAGTAAAAAGACAAAAGTGGAAAATGATACCCAGTGGAAGAGGAAATAAGACAGAAATAATGCATGATTTTTGCTTGAAATACGATGATGGAAAAAACAAATATGGATTAATTATGAAACGCACCAAATTATCTAAGTAATATCACTTTCACTAATCATTTTTTGACATTTGATAAGATTTGAAATGATAGGTTTAAAAGCAACAAATGAAGAGTAAAACATTAAAAGAAAGAAAGAAAATTAAGTTAACTCCAAGTTAGCTTGTGTTAAATAGTAACTCGAGAAAAAAACAGAAATAAAAACAATTCCTTCAAATAGGAGAAAGAGAGAAAGTATATGGAAGAATAGGAAGATGATCAAACTTTAATCACCAAAGACTAAAAATAAATGTTCAGAAATTCGTTGATTTAAAAAATGCCTGGTAAAAATATTTGTTTTAGAAAATACAAGTATTACCACAGAGTAGCAAACCAAAAGTAAAACCAGGGAACTCTAAAGGGAAGTATTGGCCAGAAGGATAGTTAAGAAAAAGTCCAAGAAAGCAGTAAATATTTAACCTGGAAAACCACAAAAGTAGTTCAGTAAAGGACTAAAACAAGCAACAGTTGAAGGAGACAGGCACAGAGAGAAATATTAACTAGAAACAAATGCACTGTGTACATTTGAGCAGTTAAAAAACAAGAAGGAAGGAGGGAAGGGAGGTAAAAACAATTGAGATATATCATGTTCATATAGGAATTTCCCATAATGAGTGCATTCTTTATATATTGCCAACGTGTGCTAATAAAAATTATACTTTTCAAAAAACAGGATATGTCAAAAGTGTACCAAATTTGGCTTCAGTTCACTTTCAATGTTCCATCTCAGTAATTCCTTGAGTGGCAGCAATCTGAAAACACTCCTCCCTTGGAATAGTTTAATGAGGTACAGCCAAATAGAATCTGAGGTTTGCAACCAGAGTTGATTTGGCCCTGCTACAGAGATGTGAGCTAAGGGTGGGTGTTAAAGTACACATAATGGAAGAAAAACAAAAGGATGTGACAAAGAAAATAATAATGAGGCACATGGAAGCCTGAAGAGAGAGAGAAGTTAGCACATCAATAGTCAACAATTTTGCATCCCAGGCACTAAGTATTGACTAGAATCTTCTATTGAAATTCTGCCCTGCACCACTTTCTTCATTTCTAGCAAAGCCATTCATCAGTTCTTTCATGCTGGTTCAATTAAATCCTATAGCGCTCCAAGGCAATGGAGCATCAGCTCCAGTGAAGAATTTCAGCTCTGTAAACAGGCCTGTAAATATGCTACTGTGGATAAATTGGCCATCAGGGTGATAGAGAGTTGCAAAGGAAAATGTGTGATTACAGCTAGTTTTAGTGTGCTGGAAAGCTGCTGAGCCATTACAGTGCGTAAGAACAATGTTTTTGCCTCCTCTGCTTATCTGGCATCTCTGCTCTTTCCCACATTAGCTATTTGCAGGCAAATACTCTGTCCGATTTATATTTCTCACTTAGTTATTTTCACCATAACCCTGACCTGGATTTTTGTAGAACTAAAATCTAACTGATCCTCCATGCCCATTTTCCATTAGGTACCGTTTCCATTATCATTCTTCATCCTTCTAGGCCTCCAGCCTGAGGGCCATAAGAGCATGGTGGGCTGCTTCTCTGTCATCCTGAAAACTAATAGAAGAATGGAGTATTCTGTACTTTTGACTTTTGCTGTTTTTACTTTACTTTTTCTATAATACTGGGACAATCTATTTTATGTTGTAGGGAGGAAAATTTGATTTACAAAAGTTAACACTTGTCTCAAAGCAAATGTCCTTTTTAAAAAATAGTATGTTGTTTGAAGGAAAAAGTTTTACTTCATCCAAACAAACTTGTTCCTCCAATATAATACTAACCTCTGGAGTTTTCAGGTATAAGAATTTAGGTATTAGAGATGGAAAAAACTTTAAGCCCATAAATTGCTGGTACTCATTTGCATGTATTAAATTCTTAACTGAGCCCTTCAAGAGAATCCGCGTGATCTGGATCCTGTTTCTCCAGGGTTGTTTTGCCTGGGGTCTCTACGTTCCAGAAAAGGGAGTCCAAGATCACCACATTTACCTTGCCTGGCTTATTTCTACTGTCGATCTGCTGTGCTTCCTCATTGTTTTCCCAAATCATCACATGGTCCGTCTTATTTTGACCAAATTAAAAATGCCCTCTAACAAACAACTCACTCTCTACTACAATACTTATGAAATAATTGTTTTATTTGCTCTATGCAATTTATTTGAATATATATCATCTGTTCTCTGTTAGAATTCAAATGAGAGCTGAGATTATATCTCTGTTGTTGAAAGTACAATTCCTACACCTTGAGTAAGGTGAGGCTTACCACAAATATTTAATATGACATGAATGAATAGAGAAAAACAGCAAAATTGCTGACTAGTGTATCCGTCACTAATTTTAAAGAATAGACTTAATAATTCATATGATGGTTTGTACTTACAGTAGTCCCTCCTTATTCACAATTTCACTCCTCACAATTTCATTTAACGGCAGTCAGCTATAGTCAGAAAATATTAAATAAAACTTACAGAAATAAATATATCCTTTATTTTAAATTGTCTCCCACTCTTTATGTGATGAAATATCTTACGGTCTTCTTGTATACTGCCTGGAACCATGAATCATCCCCTTGCCTAGAGTATCCTAGAATTACCCTTATTTTATTTAGTAATGTCTCCAAAGTATCAGAGTAGTGATGTTGGCAATTAGGATATGTCAAAAGGGGAAATCATAAAGTGCTTCTTTTAAGGAAAATGTGGAAATTCTCAATAAAGAGAGAGAAATTTGTATGCTAAGTGTTATGGTTTATATTTAGATGTCCCCCCAAAGCCTCATGCAGTCCTAGGTGGGCATTTTCTTTCAAAGGTGGCTGTGTCTACTGTGAGTGATGCTGGAATTGATTCATGGTGCAGTGCTAGGATCAAGGGCACTAGGGTTAAGAGTGTGAGTGCTCCCCACCCCCAAGTAACATAGATAAAATATAAGGAATAGGAAGAGCTGTGGTTATCCCTGTTTACCTTGTTCCCTTCTGCCTGCCATGAACTCTTTCTTGTCCGTGATCTCTGTCTGCCATGCCACCCTGCCTTGGAGCCAGATATTATGAACTGAAACCTCTACAAACTGTGAGCTAAATAAACTTTTCTTCCTTTTAACTTTGGGTGTTGGGTATTTTGTCTAAGCAATGAGAAAGAAGTAACTAAGACAGATTGCTAATTTTTACAGTAAGACACTTTAAAAGAGAGAACACAAGCATGTGGCTTTTATCATATTGTTATTATTGTTCTGTTTTATTATTCATTATGTTTAATCTCTTATTGTGCCTAATTTATAAACTAAAGTTGATCATAGGTATGTATGTGTGGAAACAAAACATAGTATATACAGAGTTCAATTCTAACTGTAGCTTCAAGTATCTTTTGGGGGTTCTCTATATGTAGCCCCCCATGGATAAGGGGACACAGCTATCATAAATTCTCAGTAAACACTAGCTGTAATAATTAGTATCATATTTTTGTTAGTACTAATGATGTAATCTTATATTCATTTGATCTTGTAAAAAAACTGAGAAGCAATTGATTTATATATAGAGATATAAAATACTCAAAGCAAAGGTAGTGGGTAATCAGGGAAGCATAATATAAGCTAAGAATTATTTATCATTGAATGTTTTATGATCACCATATTAATTACAGAGATCATTACATTTTAGTTTTAGCAACAATTTTACATTTAAAAACCTGGTAATTCAAGAATTTAAGAAACTACTAAGTGATGGGTATGTGAGGCAAAATCTATGCACAATCTCTGTATCATCCAAGTCCCCACAGAAATCTATAAGGTCCAGATGTAGGTATTCAGACACCATCTAAGACAGAAGAGAGACAAAATAAAACAAGATGATTTGTTTTTTTTAGTACCAGAACTCAAACCCAGGACCTTGTACTCGCCAGGCAGATACTGCAACAGAATGGAGGTTGAAGTATCAAAACAAAGAATAACAAATTTAAAAAATGGCTAAAATCAAGTCAATAAACTCAGGTAGAATGGTGTTAGATAGAGGGTGATTGGAGGCAGAATTTTCTCAAACATATCACTTAGCCCTTTGCAGGAGGTGTCTTGCCATAAATTTGAAAAGACAATTTAGCAAAACTGGTGTTCTTTAGTAAAACTGGTGACATAAATTAAAATTCAGAAATGGCCTATAATTGTTCAAGAAAAAAACCTTTCCCAGAAACTAAATTGAAGTGTCTTCATCTATATAAAGGACTTTGCAAGAACAACCTTGAAACAGAAGAGCTATGATGCAGCAGGAGAGTAAATTGGCGTTTAAAAATGCATCCTCAAAATGCCCAGACAGACAGAGCACATAGCAATTGCACAATAATGGATCTCTGTTCTTGAAATGTATCAGTTTTCAAGCAAGGAAGGGTTCTCTGTGCTTCTTCTGCTCCATGCTTCCAAAGCACTGCAAAATTCCCATGCGTAAGGAGACTCAAAGTCTCAATAGGTTTATATAAAAAGGAAACTAACATGAGGTTAAAGATGCTGCAGAGGGGTGGAGAGGAGAACCGGGAAGCCAACCTCCTGTTGTGAGTCAGCAGGAGCCATGTGGGCAGGGATGAGAACCAAGAAGCCAGCCCCCTCCCATGTGCTAGCTGCAGCTGTGGACCAGAAGGAAAACTATGAAGCCGACCCCCTCCTGTGAGTCAGTGGCAGCTATAAAGGCTGGGAGGAGAACAAAAAAGCCAGCCCCTTCCTGTGAGGTAGCTGGTGTATGAACTGGAAGTCAACAAGAGCCGAGCAAGCTTCCCCCTCCTCACATCAGCTACCAGCTGACTCAGAGAAACACAGGCTGAGATGATAGCTACTGAAGTAAAAAAAGTCATAATGCTTGTATTGTTTGATCAATCTTGCAGGCCTAAAGCCTGTAGTCTGAGCATTTATTTAGAGCATAACAATACGCAATATAGCAACTATGGGGGATTTCCTTCTGTCTTGTTTTTGAAATCCAATATTGTACTCACTGTTTTGTTTGGCCCTTTAAAAAAAAAAAAGCAGGCATGGTAGTGCATGCCTGTAATCCCAGCACTTGAGAGGCTGAGGCAGGAGGATTGTTGCAAACTCAAGGCCAGCCTGGGTTACAAAGCGAGTTCAAGGCCAGCCTGAACTACATAGTGAGATCCCATCTCAAAAAGATAAACAAACAAACAAACAAACAAACACGCTGCAGAGTGAATGGGACATAAAAATATGGTAGAAAGAGACTAATGTGAACATTCCAAACACAAAAAGGGGAAAAAAATTTTCCCTCTCTCTCTCTGTCTCTGTCTCTCTGTCTCTGTCTGTCTCTGTCTGTCTCTCACACAAAGTCATTGATTGTCTTAAACATGACAATATTGATTATCAGGTGAACATGGCTAAAAGACTGATGTAGCTATATGAAAAATTGTTTCAGTGAAGAATTATGCATTTTATATAGTGCAAGTCTCAATACCCAAGAAAATACATTCTTGATAACAAAACATATCTAATCTCATCAGATTTAGCTTGATTATTTATTTATATTCATGTAACAAAAAGTGTAATATATCAAATAAATCTTAATCACTTTACTGAAAATGTTCCAAAGTAATCTCAGATTTGTCAAGCCTTTTAAAATAAGGAAGCAAAGTCAAAGCTCACCATCATATTTCATTTATACTGTCTAAAAATTTGCGCAAACTCCTCTCTTATCAAGATTTTCAAGTTAAGGTAAGGTTTCTGAGCATGTCAGGAAGTGAATATCATCACATATTTATAGAATTGGGCAATTTTCCCAACAGAACTTTGTAAGACTTTGTTCCATCCAATTTTCAAATATGGGATTTTAGGCTAGATTTTGGTTATATAAACAATGTTTGCAATTATGTCCTAGTAACAAGGGGAACAGATTGTCTTTGATCCTTTGACAGTATTTGTATTTCCATGAAATTTAAAATGTGCAATAAAAATATAAGAGGTCCTCAATTCTGGAAAGATTACATAAGGAAAAATTACTTACAAATATTTCACTTTTACTTGAAGAAGCATTGGCTACTAAAATGCTATCAGTATAGACAGCTTAAGAGAGCTTCCTTATTTATTCAGAAAAATGCAATAATAAAACCTCAAAAATATTCCAAAGCAAGTTATAATTATTCCTTATCAGTTTGTTAATTCTTGAGTAATAAATTCCTGTTCTACTCAATCATTAATTAGTGATCTCTTCAGCTTCTTGACTAATGTTATGGGAATCCTGAGTCAATCCATTACTGTGGTTTCAAAGTTGTTTAAACAACGCCATAAAAATCAGTTCCCAAGAGTAGTTCAGAGAGTTGTTTTTAGTGGGACTTTGAGACTAATCTTGGCTCAAGACAGTGAACTCAAGCATGGAACTGATTACAATAACTCTCAGCAAAACATCCAAGTAAAACAAAGTATCATCTTTATGATGTTTACACGTGTCTGATTTGTTTCACTTGAGAGTATGCTCCCAAGCTGCATCCATTTAACTGTCAAAGTCTTGATTTTATCCTTCTTTATAGCTGAGTAGTACTCCATTGCATAAAAAAGCATATCTTTTTATCCATCCCTCAGTTGATGGGCATTTGGGTTATTTCTGAGATTTAGCTATTATAAATTGTGCCTCTCTAAACATGGGTACACATAGATTGCTGTTATATGATGTTTTTAATTCTTCTGGGAAAATACCCAGCAGGAAATAGCTGGGTCACATGAGACCTTTAATCCTAGTTTTTTGAGGAATCTCTACACTGATTTCCACATTGTTTGTACCAGTCTACTCTCCCACCATGTGTGACCATTGTATTGTCTCCCTAGTATAAGAAACTGAAAGGGTAAGTAAGATCCAAAATATACAATAGATAGTGTGAAATGGGAAGGAACCATCCAAAAGGAAAGAACAACTGGGATGGGGGAAAGGAGAAAAGAAGGGAGGGAAAAGAAAAAAATAAGTATATAATATATACGATAGCTATGATAATTATACTACTAGTTTCCATTAGTTTGTTGAAAAGAAAGGTTTGTGCTTGTATTGTCTGATCAATTTTTCATGACTATATCTTATAATCTGTGCAACTACTTGAATATCAAAATACACAATGTATTTACCATTGTTAATCTCTTGTTTTGAAATTTTGTATCATTTTTTTCTATGTAAAATAAAAATGTCATCTATAAATAACAAATAGTGACTATAGTTACCTTGTTACTGATAGTCTTCTTTTTTCTTTTTCTTTTTCTTTTTCTTTTTCTTTTCTTTTCTTTTTTTTTTTTTTTTTTTGTACCGGGAATCAAACTCACAACCTTGTGCCTACCAGGCAGGTGCTTAAACCACTGAGCTAAATCCCTGGGTGTTACTGATAATTTTCAAATGTAAAACATTAGAGGAAAGTTAGTGAAAATAATACTGTATCTAATAAAATTTGGTTATTTTGTGGGATGCAAAGAAAGATAATAAAGATAATCCATCAAAGATTTTAAATATCTATAAGCATCTTATCTTTCAAAAAAGAGGATCATGTTATGTTAAAAATAAAGAAACATAATCTTTAATGGGAAAACATTTTCAGATAAAATATAACATGATCACAAGACAGACCACAAATATATCAATAATATACTTAGAGCTTACCAACAATACATCTCTACTACCTAGTCAAGGGATTCAGAAGTCTGGAGCAGGCTTCAAATATCTACATAATAGTAAAACAGCATAGCTAATTACATTAGTTTGCCAGAGATGCCATATAAAGTCATCACAGAGCAAGTGGCTTACACAACAGAAATTTATTTTCCCACAACTCTGGACACTGGAAGACTGGGAACAAAGGGGAAAAGTGTTCTGGACAAATCTCTTTCATTTAGAAGTGACCATCTTCTCCTTGTACAGGTATGTAATTTTACCTCTGCACCTGTTAAATTTTCTCTTCTTAGACACCAGTCATGTAGACTAAGACTCATTGTAATAAGCTCAGTATAATTGAATTACCTCTTAAAACCTTCTCTTTTTACCTCTACATAAACTTCCAACTCCTTCCAATAGTGGCAAGAATGATGAGATAAGTGTGTTTCATGTGTGTGTGTGTGTGTGTGTGTGTGTGTGTGTGTGTGGTGGAGTATATTGCAGGGGATAAGTGACAGTGTGTCATTTAATGTAAAAAATGTTTTTATTTAGACATTCATCATATAAATTGATGATGCCTTGTTTTAGTCAAGGTTTGCAAGGGAATAGATTTAATACAAGACACATAATTTATAGGATTTTTTATATAATATTCACCCAAAAAGTCAAATGCAGAATGCAGAAAATCTTTCCATGCACTCGAGACCCAAAGAACCCAGCTGAGGGCCTGGAAAATGTCCTGCACGAGTTCAGTTGAAGACCTAGAGCCCACGGCAAGTCTGTATCCAGGATCTGCACTGGGGAGGCCCAAAGGTCAGTGGTGAAAGCTGGAAAGTCTATACCAGCAGGTTGAAAGATCTGTGCCAGCAGGTTGAGGGATCTGCACTGGACCTAGGAAGCAATGCTCAAGATAGAACCCAAGCTCCTTTAAAGAGGAGAACAGCTGAATTCATACCAGAAAAACCAGCATGACAAGCTTCTGAAGGAGAATCAACAGCACACCATCTCCCCCTCTAATTCTCTTATGCTACTGGCAACAATCGTCAGGTGGCCTCTCCACACCCAGCTGATTCAGTTCAGTCGGGGGTTACAAACTGACCAATAGTTAATCTACCACGTGCCTCATATTATAGTGAGAACATGGACAAATCTATAGAAACTTCCTATACAGCATTTAATTTCTGAAATATTTGTATTAATAAGACTTTACACTTATAAACTTAATCTATCAAAGGCTAAATATATCTTCTGATTAGGAGCTCATCAATTAAGCCTATCAAATAATCCTTACTGTTTCCTACTGTTCTCTTTTTATAATGTGGAACAAGAAGTTCTACCTGCTTCTCCAGGAAAGCTTTTATGAAATCACAAAGGCAGTTGTAGTTATAAAATACACAATTTAGAATTTGATAGTAAGAAGGCAAAATGTTGAAAGTAATCAGATTTGAATGCTAGTATCCTAGGCAACTGAGAAGTAATACTTAGTTAACTATATAAAGAAACTAAAAGATTTCAAAAGTAGATAGACATAACAATGATTATAAACAATTTTTGCTCTTCGAAAGAAATAATACATTTTTAAATAATCAAGAAATGATAAAACCACATAATTCGCAGAAAACTATTCTGATAAGAATTAGTCTTTTCCTTCTAGGTAAATTATTCAGAAGGTAAAGACAATTCTTTTATAAACTGTTGTTAAAACCAGAGAAAAACTCCTGGAAAAATGTAAACATGTTCTTTTTCTGAAATTCTTTTTTGCCTGAAATTCTTATAGATAAATCTATCATACTTCAATTAGCTTTGGCCATTATGAATTTTATACAGTTGTCTATGAATTAGATTTTGTCTGATACTTTTCATCTTTCTCATTCTGGAGCAGCTATTCGCCTTTCTTTTTTTTTTTTTTTTTCTTTTTGAGACAGGGTCTTGCTATGCAGTTCAGGCTGGCCTTGGGCTCACTTTGTAACCCAGACTGTTCTTGAACTTGCAACAATCCTCCTGCCTCAGCCTTCCGAGTGCTGGAATTACAGGAGTGTGCCACCATGCCCGACTCCCAACTATTTGACTTTAAAGCAAAACCACATGTCATGGATAAGCATAATTCAGTAAAGTCTCATTCATGCATATTTATTATGGTG